>JAWQEG010003531.1:0-17500 GCA_033782935.1 Petrolisthes cinctipes | reverse complement strand
ACAGGATGGATGTGTGAGACAAAGTTTAGGAGGCTTGGTCTTTAAACGTTGTGGTGGGAAGGTAGTCACTAATATCCGGATTTTCACTTAGAGACAACATGAACATTACAATACAACTACAACTACAACAACAACAACAACAACAACAACAACAACTACTACTACTACTACTACTACTACTACTACTACTACTACTACTACTACTACTACTACTACTATGAATAATAATAATAATAATAATAATAATTTATCGAGTTGACTGCAGACAGGAACTGATAATATACCGCATATAATATTCTGCTTGTTGGATTACAGGAAACTGAAAGAAATGCAGAGAAAAAGTACAATTTGTCTATTACGTTGACATTGTGTGTGTGTGCGCGCGGCGTGTGTGCGTGTGTGTGTGTGTGTGTGATGAGATGATTCATTTTTTGTTCTTTGTTTTCTGCACAACGGAAGACGTGAAAACTGGCGGAAATACGTGTATGGTTTCTATGGTTTCTATGGCCCTGCAACCCATCACTGTTTTCCCTGAGGTCAACGAAATGAGGGTTCCCGAGTCCTCCACACACCGCCATAAAACAGCATCCATATTGAAAGAGTCAGATTCATGTTTCAGTTTGAGGGAATCGGTAGCCTTCAATTCTCCGATAAAACCTTAGACCCGTTAAGAATGTTGTCCATATATACAGTTACAAGACCCCAATGTACAGTACACTATGGTGGTATGAAGTTTGTTACCCACTGCAGGACTTAACTCATCCCATCAATATTGAGAAAGAGAAACAGTTTGGTTGTATCTTGCCACGTTGTATAAAAGTATAGTTGTTTTGGATTACGATGTGTGTGTGTGTGTGTGTGTGTGTGTGTGTGTGTGTGTGTGTGTGTGTGTGAGTGTAGAGGAGATACAGCTTGTTTACTCCTATTCTAGTTGTTTTGTGTTATGAGGGAGGGGGCATGTGGTTGGGGTTGTTGTATTTTTGTGACTGTTGTGTAAGTTTGAAGAATGTGTAAACCCTGGTTGTAATTTAACACTATCCTCACCAGACATTCAAGTACATAGACAGACTATTTACAAACAGTATCTGCTCAGTTGTTTTTTAAGTTATTCCCCTGATATGTATATAAGGTTTCATACAACAGTTGAAGGCCCTTTAGTTCATTCCTGTACTCCACGTCCATTTCTTTTCTTTGATCTTGTTAGAGAAAACTTTCACTGATCAGAGACTACATACTAATCCTTCTGCAGTCTCCAAGGGGTATCATATCCTCCAGTGACCCGGCCTTTCCACAGACGAAGATTGAGAACTTATCCCTGATAAGAGTCATGTCAATAATTATTTTTAGCCCAGTTGGGGTATAATATCAAAATGATTCATATACTATTTTTTTTATCACGGCATATATTTCGTTTGTACAAGATTTAATCCATAGTATCTTAGCTCTTGTTGGGTAACCATAATGAAGGTGTGTGATGTGTTGTGGAATTGTGTATGTTGTCGGAAGGGTATCCGCCCGGTACCGGAAGGTGACTTAGATATTTTTCTTGTTAGATGCGTGTAATCGGTCAAAGAAAAGGGTGTGCGTTTATAGTTCATGTATGGGAAACGTTTTCTGATAAAACAACCAGAATAAAACATAAAGGAGTCATGTGTCGTGAACGAACTGGATAATACGGATTCCTACAAACTCTGTGAAAAAACAGAATCCCTCCGGATACGTACTGTTTTGTGGCATAATGTAGAGGAATCTGTAGCTTCTAAGTCACCAAAAAATCATACTTCCCTTAGAAACGATCGACCATCCTGAGTTCATTCTTTACTTTATTCTGTTTTGTTCATTACAGTGTTACCAAAATGTTTCCCAAGAACACCAACTATAGAATCGAACAATACCACATTATAATCTTATTGTTTGTACACTCAGGAACCAAAGTAAAGTGTTCCTTCCCTCTCTATAAAGGTACACGTATATAAACCTTGGTATGAATGCATAATATGTGTGTATTGTATTAACTGTATATATATGGTAGTTGATCCTTCACCTCCCGATCTATTGATGCTGTACTCATCTTGTTTGTTATTCCTGTACTTCCTTCTCCACATCTCCTCTCACACCACAGCTTCTACCTCCACTTCTACATCATCCACTCTCCCATGCACCTCCCCAATCTTTCGTTTTGCCATCACTTCCACCTCTCTGTTCACCCCAACATTTCTAACTCCAATCTGTTCACCACCGCTACCTCCACCCATCATTCATTCCAACACATCCACCTTTCATCCACCGTTCGCAACCTCCACATTCATATACTTTTAACTCCACCCCTAACCACCCCTACAGCAATCCTAAAACGATAACAGTCCTGAGATAACTTGCCCTTGCACCATGCAGAAGGTAGAATCTGGAAGCATCCCAGATCAGCCCTAGAAGCTAACTAACGACCCGTAACATCCCCGTTAACAGCGAGAAAAATATTAACTACTTCATTGATGCTTTCACACGTAAGCAACATAATACAAAATCTCTTGTAATGTATCTGCTTACAAGACAACGGTAAATGTCATACGCGTATCATTTGGGCTTTATATGTGGAAATTTCACATTTACATATAATACTGACGAGGAGGGAGTATACAGCAGCTGCATAAACTGAATGCATTAGACTGTGACTGACACTTTCAACACACATAACACACACACACACACACACACACACACACACACACACACACACACACACACACACACACACACACACCACATATACACAGGAACAGAAATATCCACATGTATGTCCAGTCGACCAAACTCTATCAGTCCGGTGGAGCTCTAGGTAATAATATCCTTAATAATAACTGTAGCTCGTGTTGTTCTAAAAAAGTAACCTGCTACTTTCCACTATAAGCATGCGTCAGAAGTGTCAAAATATTTCACGTGAGAAGTGGCTCGATAGTTTTTTGAGCGACTGTACCTCTCATACATTAATTAAGGGACCCTGTATTGTAGTCAGAAAATTGGATGTAAATGAGTCCTTCAATTATTGCCACGAAACACTACCTATATAGAAGGAGCGTGTTTCGTGGCATAGTCAGAAGGAAACAAGCCTCAAATTTTCATACACGAGCACAGCATCCTTAATACATTGATATGCAGTTATTCTTTCGGTACATTGCCGCCTTAATAACCATTTTGAGGTTCATACGCGTTTAGCCACAATAACTACCTTACTATGACAAGGTGGTGTTATTGATGACGTGCCATGGGGGGGGGGGGCTGTGTGAGTGTGTGATATTGTGTAGTTTCTAATTCGTCCACACTGTGTCATGAAAAAACAGATTTCTTCTCTTTTGTGGCATGGATTTGGTTGGAGGAATCACAGCCAACAAGCTTCCATACAGTGCAGGTATTGATGGTCATTGTGGTGGTAATAGTGGTTGTGTTCGTAGTTGTGGTGGTAATAGTGGTTGTATTCTTAATTATGGTGGTAATAGTAGTAATTGTGGTGGTAATAGTGGTTGCGTTCTTAATTGTGGTGCTAATGATGGTAATTGTGGTGGTAATGGTGGTAATTATGGTGATAATAGTGTTTGTGTTCTTAATTGTAGTGGTAATTATTATTATTATTAAAATAGACCAGAGACACAAAGCTGGGAGAGAATGCAAGCATTCTATAAATCCGAGGACCCCAGCCCCATGAATCCAACCTAAAGATAAGAAGACAGCTTAGAGAAAAAAAGGATGAGCAGTTAGCTTAATATAAGCATATTAAACCTATTTTTGAAGCCTGGCTAGCCAGTCCTACACCATCAAAGACAGATTCACCAAGGTCATTTCACAGAGACACCGACCTAGGGACAAACGATCGACTGTACTGACAGGTTCTACAGCACGGCAATACGTAAGCAAACCTATGGGAGTCCAATGCACCACGAGTGACACGAGCTGGAACATACAGAGGTGGCAGAGAGGAGTTAAGAGGATGCAGCACATTACTTTTGATCTTGAAGAGCATGCACAATGATGCAACAGAACGACAGTGACTCAAATTACAATCAAGTGAACCACCGATAAGAAAATTAGCATTAGAAACAATCCTATCCAGCAACTTGAGATGGCAGTCAACTGCTGAACACCATACTGGAGAACAGTATTCCATCAGAGGCAACACAAAGGAGTTAAAACACCGCAGTAACAATGAGTGATCTCCGAACACACTCCAAGCTCTACTCATTATACCCAACTTTTGGGAGACAGACCTCGGGATTGACCCCACATGGTAATTGTAGTGGTAATAGTGGTTGTGTTCTTAATTGTGATGGTAATACTGTAGTGTTAATTGTGGTGGTAATAGTGGTTGTGTTCTTAATTGTGGTGATAATAGTGTTAATTTTGGTGGTGATAGTGGCAATGGTGTTAATTGTGATGGTATTAGTTGTGGTTGCGACAGTGCCTCTAAATGTCCCAACTTTACTGGTGATTGAAGACTCATACAGTACAATATAATGACAATAATATTAATTAGAATGGCAGTTTAGTGTTGTACTGTATATCTGCCTTAGAGATAGTGCATGGTACCTGTGGTGTATAGTTTAGTAGTGTTGGTAGTGATAGTGAATGGTGTTAGTATCTTGAGTATAGAGGTTATGGTAGTACTGGTGATGGTGATAGTGGTAGTGTTGTGGTGGTAATAGTAGTAGTAGTAGTTGGTGGTGGTGGTGATGGTGGTGGTGCTATCTATGGTGGAGATATCATCAACAGTGGTGGTGGTGGTGGTGGTGGTGGTGGTTGTAGTTGTGATGGAGGCGATAGCATTAAGACGTTGTTCATTGTGTTGTTGGCTGTGGGTGGAGGTAGATAGTGGTTGTGATGAAGGTGGTGATGAAGGTCCTAGTAGTCTTAGTCGTAATAGTAGCAGCAGTAACAGTACTGTAGTAGTAGTACTAGTAGTAGTAGTAGTAGTACTCGTAATAGTAGTAGTAGTAGTAGGAAGAGGAGTTGTTGTTGTTGTAATAGTATAATTGTTTTACATTTTGCTGCTGTTGTTGTGATAATGATGTCGCTTGTGGTGGGATTGGAAGTGGCTGGTGACGTCAGGTAATGGGGGTGACAGTTCTAGTAACAGCAGTAGTGCATGAGTGTCGGAGGGAGGTGGTAGGAGTATATGCACTGTACTGTAGGTATATAGTAGGTTCCCGCGGGTGGAGCGTCTCAGTCGTGTGTTGGGGGCCGTCTGTGGAAGAGCGGTGCATACCTTTCACTCTCTCCAGTTCCCGGATCCTCACCTCGCCTCAGTCACCCCTCCCTAACATACAACACAGCCTCCAGTCGTACGTCGCCCCTCAATCTTGTGTCTCTCTTTACCGTTCTACTTTTCCAACAGCGGCGATATACCTATACTTTAGGCTTGAATTCTCTCTCACGCGGACCCACGAAACTATCCTTCCACTTGCTGGGTTAACCCATGGAATAGCAGGTATTTTCGGTGACACTTTGTATAGTTTGGCGTTATTACTAACGTTAAAGTCATATAATACCAGTTAGATAATGTTAAGGGATTGCCTACCGAGGACATCCTTGTGATCAGTACAATCTTTCGGAGTTAGCAGGAGAAAAGTACATAACTCGTTAACAGTTATTTATGGGCAAAGGTAGGTTGGCAAGATGTGTTCATGTGTGTGTGTGTAATGTAGGCCTAAAGAGAAGAGATGCAGTGTCCTTGCTATAGGTGATGTGTCTCTGTGTTAAGGGGGTAATACACTTTTGGTGCATTGTAGCTCCTAGAATCCTCCAAAGTATGCCAGGAAACAGGAACAGATGAACAAAAATAATGGTGGCCTGTTGCTTGGAATAGTTTAGAGGAATCGTTTACTCCAGATTTATCAACAATGTATTACCTCCTATAGGAGAGCTTCTCTTGTTGGTAAATTGGAAGGCTACTGATTCCTCGTAACTGTACCAGAAAACAGACGCCCTCAATGTTACTAATATGGGATTTGTTTCGTGGTATAGTTTGGAAAAATCTGAGACCTTCCAATTCACCACCAAAAGAATCTCCCCTTAAAATTCATCCCCTCTGTAAAATAACTAGTTACCTTCGTCATAACTCAAACCCCAAGACTCCGCCGATAGTAATCCCACCCCGTTACTTTAGTATATACAAATAACCTTATTAGTCTCATCAGGACACGAAAAACTGGTTCTCTGTAAACAACTTTCCCATCTGATATCAGTAAGCCATAACATTTAGAGGAATGGATCGTCTGTGTGTGTGTGTGTGTGTGATGGTTGAGGAAGAGTAGGTGAAACTGAGGATGAAAAAAAGTACATTTGAAAAATTTGCTTGGTGTAGTAATAAGAAATGTATTATGCAGTGGTTTGAGTAAGTATGATGGTTATGTGAGGCAAATGTATATCAGACATACTGTAATAGACAAGTGTGTAAGATGGTAAGTGTGTATGCTTGCCAGATAAAAACAAACAATAATTGAGTTATGCAATGTGTATGTACGATGCTTAAAATACAGTATATGTACAGTTGGTCACAGGAATTCTTACACAGGCTATATGGAAAGAGAGGTCATTATTGTGTAAGTAGCCTACTGCAGTGAATGGTATTGCAAGTGACTCGATGATTGGCAAAACAACAAACCTAATGAAAAAGTTGTATTGCTGTTACGTAGTCTGACATTTTCTATATGTTGTAAACCCTCGAAAACAACAGCTTGTATATGAATTGTTGTGACCAATAGTACAATGGTATCGATCAGCTATGAAACTCACATCATACACAGTACAGTACGTTTGGAATAGGATTATAAATGTGTGTGTTTATTTTATATATATACTTATCAACCATGAAAATTAATGATGTTATGTAAAGGATGGTGTTAACAATGTGAATCTACTGTGTAGGCTACTTCCTTATCTCTGTCACGCTGTGATGATGTGATGTTAATAGCTCCATGGGAAGTTCGTCAGGTGGTGGTTGACCGTGGTGTATACAGTACAGTACATACATAGATCTGTAGTTCCAACTCAAATCCGAATAACTATGACCAGATCAAACACGTAACATTCCAGTGGTTGATGTTAGTTCTTTACTGTATCCTATAATAGACCATGCTAATATCTTTGCTTTTACAACAAATTCGATTAAATTCTCTATGTTTGATGATCGTGTTTGTCAGTGTATAAAGGACTTATAGTAGTAGGCTACAAACGGCTGGTTCACACACTGGAGATTAAACTTTACATTTCCATTAGTCGGTAACAATTTTTTATTTTTTGTTTTTAAACTTCCAAAAGCATTCCCTGTACAATTTTGTTACGGGGCCTGTAATGATATCGATATTACTTCCCCAAAACTTTGCCACAAAATAGCATCGTATTAAAAAAATTTGTCTCAGGACACAGCTTGTAAGAATAATAATAGTATACATTTCGTGAACCGCAGAAATAGTAGTAGTAGTAATTGTTGTTGTTGTTGTATTAGTAGTAGTAGTAATAATAAAAAAACAATTAATCGTTGTTATTGTTGACTGGCTGTGATGGACGTTTGTCATGTTTTTGCAACACAAGACAAAATATATTAGGCACAGGAGAAATGACAGGCCAGCATTCACAATTGTAAACAAATAATTTTATCTTTAAAAATGGGCCTCTGTGTCTGATGAGAGTTGTTTTTCATCTCTGTCTGTATCTTCCCAGTCCCCTACACGAGTTTTTCCTCTCTAATCATCTCGAATGTCTCTTCTGTCTTTTACAGTTTCTTCGCTCCTCTGCAGGAACTCCATAAGGCAATTCGTGTGGCAGAAAATTCAGCTTAGTTCATCTCTGTCAACAACACTGACTTGAGGTATGTGTGTCGACGTGAGGTGCTAACTCGGGGAACGACCTGCAGTGAGACTAAGAATAATAGTAAAATTGGATTGGGAAAGTGTAACAAGATAAAAAAAAAACATTGAATAGTAACTGGGAAAGGTGACCGACCGACAGCTGCAAGAAAAGTATAAAAGAGAGGGAGTGTGGAAAGAAAGATACGAAAATATAGTAAATAGTGCCTCAAGAAACTTAGAGAGAGCGGAAGAAGTGACGAAGGAAAGAGTTTTGAAAGGAAAAGAATAATATTGCTTGGAAGGAGACACTGACGGAAGAAGAGCAAAAGCTTCGACGGAGAGAAAGGAATGCAAGTGAAATATTGACTTAATAATACACGAATTGGTAAATAGATAAGTAACCTTAAGAAAAAAAGAACGAAGAGAAATTGAGTGGTGGAGAAAAGTGAAGAAAGACAGAACACAGAAGAAAATCAGAGAGGAGTGAAGAAAAGGAAGAAATGGGAGAGAAGAGGGGAAATACAACTTAAGCTACAACACCACCACCAACAACAACAACAACACGACTACCACCACCAACAACAACAACAACAACAACAAACACCACCACAGCTAGCTACGGGTCCCTCAACAGCCTACAACAACAACAACAACAACTACTACTACAACCACAACAGCAGCCATGAAGTCAAAATCGTTCTTACCATGGTCGACCAAGATCAGTTATGGTGTGGGTCATGTGTTCAACGACCTGTGTGCATCCATGTGGTTCACCTACCTACTCATCTTCTACCAAAACGTAAGAACACACACATACAGTACATCCACTTATGGTACTTTTTTTTTAAAAATATTCTCTCTCTCTCTCTCTCTCTCTCTCTCTCTCTCTCTCTCTCTCTCTCTCTCTCTCTCTCTCTCTCTCTAACTAAATAATTGGTTCTCACCAAAGAAATTTATGTCAAGAAAGTGTACAACAGACATATTTTTGCTAATTTGCTATGTTTGGGAAAGTGAAACCACAATTTGCAGGATATATTGTGTAAATTAGGAACAGTGACACACATTAGATCTTTCTCTCCTTAACACGCCCAGGTTCGTCACTTAGAATACATATGTTAACCTTCTTTTGTGCAGTATGTAATTAGTTATGTTGAAATATTCTTTGCAGTACTCTTTCATTTAGAGTGGACTGATATACTCTTTAGTTAAATGGATGACGAACTATATTCATGATAATTAAGTGAAAACTGGTTTAAGAATGTGATGCAAAACACTATAAATATTATCGTTTAGCTTATGTCATACAGTGAACTGGGTAGTTGCGCTTTTTCATAGCGTCGTCTGTACGTATCAAGGACAATACACTTAATGACTAAATATTTCTCTTGTGATAAGTAGAGTAGAGATATTTCACGGCCCAGCACAGATTAGAAATGGTCTCTCCGTCCAGTTAGTTTGGAACCACCATACGAAATTATTATAAGAGAAAAACTACGACAATTGTGAAGTCTGTTTGTCTCTATGCTTTCATTATATATATCCACTTAGCGACGTTATCCACTTGGCGATGGATTCACTTAGCGTTGCCAGTCTTTCCTTTCCTTAATTAAAAACTGAAATCCCCAGAGTTCCATATCGGACTGAAGATTTAATTGCCACAGCTCCTCTTCACTTGTAATATCACCCTGAATTAAAATGTACTGAAGATCACCACTGTATAATTTAGTTGCTGTAAAAATAGCTATATATCTTTCAACCACTCTAAAAGGAAAATATTGAGGATGCAATTTTTTTTTCTTCACGACGATGATTCTTATAATCTTAGAATGCGATTATCAGGTGAGATCATCGTATGCTTATACTCTCTCTCTCTCTCTCTCTCTCTCTCTCTCTCTCTCTCTCTCTCTCTCTCTAACCACGCCCCCCTCCTTCTCCCTTCCCTCAGGTGCTACTCTTCGACTCCCGCTTGTCTGGACTTCTGCTGCTGGTGGGACAGGTAGCAGACGGCCTCAGTACCCCTGTGGTGGGCATTTTCTCTGACAAGGAAAACAAACTGCCCCTCTGTGCACGCTACGGTCGACGCAAAGTATGGCATCTCCTCGGTAAGTCTTTCTGGATCATTGTGTATTCTCACTCGTAATGTATGTACAGTCGCGGATACTTGAAACTTTAAGGGGGAAATTTTGTGTTGATAAATCTGGGGCAACTGAATCCTCCAAACTATTCCAAGGAACAGAACACCACTACTTTTGCTCTTCTGGTCCTGTTTCCTAGCATACTTTGTAGGAATCAAGGCACTCCAATGTACCAAAAAAGAATTACCACCTTAACACTTCAAATGGGACCCTAATCAAGCATAGAATAGGACGCCTCGCATCTGCTCACAATATCTCATCCTTACCTATATTTTGTTCAACGAGGTGCCACGTTTCAGGTGTGTCTGTTTCATATGTCCACAACTGTACATATATCACCATTGCTTATAGTCGTCTGTCGTTGGTGTGCTGTAAGTAGAGAGAGAGAGAGAGAGAGAGATGACTGGTACAGCCATGCACAATCAAATATCCACCGACACTTTCCTTCCATCGTAGTAAATATTTTGGTAATAAAGAACTACACGTGTATGATTTTGCAGCACCTCATAATAATAATTGAGGGGGTTGAGTTGACGTAAGGTTCTGTATGATAATATTTTGATATGATACTGATTTATTTGCACGGTGGAAGGAAAGTGTTGGTGGTTATTTGATTGTGGCTGTACCTCTTCGTGATTGTGAGTCCGCTTCTGTACTGAATCTACCTGGTGGCTGTCTGTTTACGAGAAAATGGAATGCTAAAATATAATGGTTATGCCAATCAAAGCCATTTTACGACGAAAACAATCATCGGTTTGTTTGTTTATTTTGGATGGAATAATGATAAAGTATGACAACCTAGCAACTACATACCCGCCAGTCCCAGCCAAAAGGAGCTGCATGGAAGGGGTCATTGGCAACTCAGATAACAGGTTCAGTGTGTTGTCCCATTACTTGCACACAGTAACTAACGATGATGCAGAGTGTTGTATGATGTGGATGAGACTTAATTATTGAACAGAAGTAACATAAATATATATATATATATTTATTTTTATTATTATTATTATTTATTTATTTATTTTTTTTTTGCCTCATCTCGCACATGTAGCCTTGAAGGATGTCATAATTTATCTGTGTCTTGCATCCCGTTTTTAGTGTGTGTGTGTGTGTGTGTGTGTGTGTGCGTACAGTACATCCTCCTCTAAACCAGTTAGACAAGATTCATACATAATGTCACAAATAAAGATAGCATGGTAACAGAGAGAGAGAGAGAGAGAGAGAGAGAGAGAGAGAGAGAGAGAGAGATTAAGGGAATGAAATGAATGAGGATATGTTTGCAATTGAAACAGGGAGATGAGGGACAGGAAAGTAAGAACAGGGAGAGGAGAGTAATGAAAATATATACGTTAGGACGAGAGAGGAACATGTTAACGAGAGGAGAGGAGAGACGAAATGAGGTATGTGTAAGACTGGAAAAGTGTGGGTAGGTAAAGCGGGATGGTAGAAAGGTGAGGGTCAGGGCCACAGGGGATGGAAAAAGAGGAGGAGGAGGAAGGAAGTACCCATCTCTTTACCTTCTCCACACCTATTTTTTTTTTTTTTTTTTCACTCTCTCTCCTTCTGTTTCAGTCATAATTATTTTCGCGTAACTTTGCTTTCTCCTCTAATTAATTCCTTCCTCTCCTCCACCATTACTCTTGTTCCTCTTTTTGTACTTTTTTTTTTGTTATTTGTATTTACTTCCTATATATATTATGTTTATCTCTTGAAATATCTATATATTTGTGTATGCATCTCACGCAAGGTTATTCTCTCTCTCTCTCTCTCTCTCTCTCTCTCTCTCTCTCTCTCTCTCTCTCTCTCTCTCTCTCTCCTTTCCTTAACTTTTCCGTCCACATCTCTCCTTTTTTGCAAACATCTTTCACTAACCCACCATTTTCTCCTGCCTGTTAACCTTCCTTCCACCCTCACACTTTCACTTCCACCCACACCTTCACACCTGCAAACCTGCCTTTCGTCACACCTCCACTCCTGCTGCCCTTCCCTCCCTCCTTCCTTCCCTCACTTCCTTCCTACTTTCCTCCATGCCTATACATACCGTCATGCCCTTCACACACCCATCTACTTCCCATACCTTCACACTTGTCTCCCATCTATAGCCACGCCTCTAACTCACCCCAACCAGCCAGGTATCCAAACTTCCCCTTCACTAGGCCAACACCTCTTTTTCCCTTTTTGTTCTGGCTAGACTTTATTTCCATTTAGCCACACACCTCTTTGTCCCTTTTGTTCTGGTTAGACTTATTATACCTCCATTCCCAACCACCCAGGTGTCCAAACTTCCCCCTCACCCAACCATGGAGGTAGAATGCACCCAACACCTCTTTTTCCCTTTTTTTATACCTCCAATCCTTTCCCTTATCTCACAATCCCCTCCCAACACTCCCTTCCTCACCTCCACACTCATCACTACCTTCCTCCTTCCTCTCATTACCTTACCTATCCCTTCCCCCCTTTCTTTTCTCTCCTTTCTCATCCCAAACTCTTTCCCCCTTCCTTTCCTACACACCTTCACTCAGCCTCCTCTTCATCTTCCCTTCCCAAACACACACACCTATATACCCCTTCCCCCTCCCCCTGACCTCCAAATGACCTATCGTGACCCCTGAGGACCCCATGTGACCTTCCCCAAACACACTCCTCTTACTTAGGTACTGTCCCGCCCACCTCACTTCCTCTTCTCCTTCATCATGGTCTTGTTTTCTCTTCTTCATCTTCATCTTCTTCCCATTGTCTCTTCTTCTCCTTCCTGTTGTGTCTCCTTTTTCCTATTATGTCCCCTTTTTCCTATTGTCTTTCCTTCTTCCTATTGTCTTTCCTTCTTCCTATTGTCTTTCCTTCTTCCTATTGTCTTTCCATCTTCCTGTGTCTCTTCTTCCTGTTGTCTCTCCATCTTATTGTCTCCTTCCTGTTGCACTGTCAAAGACCATTTTCACACCGCGACTATCATACCCGAGTAGCCTAATGTGAGTGTTATGGTAACTTTTATAAATGCATCGACATTTGGCCTTGGCCCCTTGATCTTGTGTTGCCCGTAGGCTCCCCGTTAATAGCAGTGTTTGCAGGCAGGATATGTGTGGCCTCGTAAACTTCATCGTCGTATTCGTCACTGTTGTCATCATCGCCTTCATCATCATTATTATCATCCTTATCATCAAAGACCCCATATCTTTTTCTACACACACACACACACACACACACACACACACACACACATTGTAAGCTCAAGCACGAAAACGCACAGACAGAAACAATCTACACACACACAGAGAGAGAGAGAGAGAGAGAGAGAGAGAGAGAGAGAGAGAGAGAGAGAGAGAGAGAGAGAACACAAGCAGAGGCATGGGTAGTAGAGATGTTATTAGAGACAAAGGAATACACAAACAAAAGACGCGGGTCAAATGTAGAGGGAGAGAGAAAAAATAATAAATATATACTGTGACCAAAATGGTGGGTGTGTGTAACGGGTCTGATCGTGGTGTGTGTTGGTGGTAGGTACAGTACAAGGTCTCTGTCAAGGTTGTGTGATGAGATGTGTTCCTCCTCCTGGCCATCTTCCAAACCCGTCTTTCCTTCCTCTTTATTCATTCTTCAACGTTTCCACTTTTTTTTTCCTCCTTCCGTAAACTTCTTCCTTCCCATCCATATCATATATCGTCTTTCCTACTTTTCTGTTCCCCTTCCTTTCCTTTCCTTGTTACTACCTCTTCGAGAATACGAGTTTTATAATATACATACATACACACACACAACTACAAAAAAAATCAATATATTCATTATAAGTACAGCCACAATCAAATAACCACCGACACTTTCCTTCCATTGTGCAAATAAATCAGTATCATATCGAAATATAATCATACAACACCTTACGTCAACTCAACCCTCTCAATTATTATTATTATGAGATGCTGCAAAATCATACACGTGTTGTTCTTTATTACCAAGATATTTACTACGATGGAAGGAAAGTGTCGGTGGTTATCTGATTGTGGCTGTACATATCATTAAAGACGAGAGTAGGCTAATAGGCTTTAGGTGAAGGGACAAAGGCAATACTCGAGTTTTGTATGTATGTGTGTGTGTGATAATCCTTCTCTGTGTGGAAGGTGGCATGAATTCGTCTCTATACCATTATAGTGTATCGTAAGTGTTGTGACATGAGGATTCTTTGGCCGGTAGCTGGGGAAGGGAAACGTGTTCTGAGCATGATGTGCCTGATTGGAGAGTAGGGGTTCATATTTTGTTTTGTTTTCATATTCAATAGTCCACTGTTCGCCTTTTTGACCACCTGCAAACCAAGTATGAGAGACAATACTGTATAATTATTGTCTGTCATCCTTGCTGCGAACTACGACGGTACCTCCGGGTGCAGGGAGTAAGTCTAAGCATTCCATATGGTCAGGAACCCACCAATAGAGTATTGATTAATATTTTCCCGTTCCCTTATAATAGACAGCGAAATGGTGTATTGACGTTGATGTGGGAGTCCCTTTCTACGTTCATATATTTTTCTCGTTTGCTCGGGTTCTCAGCCTCTGTCGGTCTTTTCGGCAACTGCATGTATAATGGAAGACATTCAGACTTTATATTCATCTAAAAATAAAGCATACATAATAAAAGTAAGCTAAAGAATTCGCACGTAGCAAAACACCTTACTTAAAAATGTGGGTTATCAAAATATGTGGATCCAATATTCGTGTGTTGAAACAAAATGCCCAGTTTAAAAATTTACATGTATAAAAATTAAATACAAAGTTTAAACACTCTCTTTGGTGTCCACCGTTACCCCTTCACTGTGTGTGTGTGTGTGTGTGTGTGTGTGTGTGTGTGTGTGTGTTGCCTTGAGGAGTCTCTTCCACAGTGTACTTTATGTCTTCAAGATTTTCCCGTGACAGTTCCTTCAGCCATGTCCCATTACACTATACTGTACAGCCACAATCAAATATCCACCAAAACTTTCCTTCCATCGTAGTAAATATCTTGGTAATATCGAACAACACGTGTATGATTTTGCACCACCTCATAATAATAATTCAGGGGGTTGAGTTGATATAAAAAGTTGTGAGATTATATTATGATATGATACTGAATTATTTGATTGTGGCTGTACATACATACCTACTCATGTAACTGTTTTATTACTCTCTCAATCCTCTTCCCAACACGAACATTGGTGTGTCTCACAAAACTCCATTTAAAATATAAAATACAGAATAAATAATTGAAAAACTCTCATAATCTCAATAGGTTATAGGAATTTTCTGACGATTTTTTTCAAAATTTTAAATTGTGTGGAATTATGATATGCGCAGTTGAAATTTTTACCCGTATGAAGTCAGTACAAGTGCGCAGTTTATGAGAATTCACTTGCCCAGGTTGCCCTCTGTTTCACCTTGTTGGAGTGTCGAGGTCATGAAGCCTAAAGCCATCTGGTGGCCGGCCGTGTACTTTGCTTTACCTTCGTGGTGCATGGGGTATAAGTCACCGTGACATACGACAAGCGTGACTTTTCATTCCTCTTCACATTTATTTGATTTCTTTTATCCTGTATTTCCTTAGTCTTGTTATTTGTTTCCTCCCTTCTTATTCTGTCTGTTCTCCTTTATTCCTGTTCGTTTTATTATATTTTTAATTTTGTTAAATTTCTTGTTTCTTACTTACTGTCTCAAGCATTCGTTAATAATATTGCTCTTTATCTCATATTATACACCTAAATATTATCTCCACTAGCCAAGATGGATGTAAGTTATGTTTTATTTATTTATTTATTAATATATATATGTTTTTGTTTGTTTTTCCAAGTTGTTAGATGCATGGAGTCCTAAGGAAGGGTTTGTTTGTCTCTTCCCGTCCTCTTCCCGTCACGTCCTATAATTATCTCACTTCTTGTATTGTCTTCATCATACACATTACCTTGGTCTTGATATTACCCTGTCAGTTTTACCCATATTAGGTCCTTATATTGTATCTTGTTCCTCTCTCTCTCTCCTCTCTCTCTCTCTCTCTCTCTCTCTCTCTCTCTCTCTCTCTCTCTCTCTCTGTTGGGTGCTAAGCTACTGTTCTCTCTCTCTCTCTCTCTCTGTTGGGTGCTAAGCTACTGTTCTCTCTCTCTCTCTCTCTCTCTCTCTCTCTCTCTCTCTCTCTCTCTCTCTCTCTCTCTCTGTTGGGTGCTAAGCTAATGTTATCTATATACATATTTTATCTTGTTTTCATTTTTTTTCTCACTTTCTCTTTCATCAGTCACTCCCCTTTCCCTTCCTGTCATACATTCATTCTTTCATTCATTTCCAACATTTTCTCTCCCTATTCTTCCCGTTTCTTTCCTTTCCTACCCATCACTTATATCCTCCTTCCACCTTCACCTTCACCCTTCCTCCGTGCACCTTCTCCTTAAATAATATTCTCCCCCTCCCCTTTCCTCCTCTCCTCCTTCCCACCCTCCTCCAGGACTTAAACGCACAGGTAATTTTAGCACCAGAGAAACACGGTCACTTCAAACGAAAAGTAACACATGTTCTTGAATTAATATACATATATAATTGACAGGCACTGGACATGTTATACTTGAAAGAGCTTTGACACATTACCCTCGCAATACTTAGCCTTAATACACTTGAAAATCATGATCACTTACACACATTGTACTTCAAATAGTATGGTCACACTTCTCTGTAAATACGTAGATAGATACAAAGGGCTTCAATGACTGGAGAATTTGTACAGAGAGTGGAGAGAGTGATGGACTGCAAGGGGGAGAGGTTTTCAAAGTATACTCCAGTTGTATAAATAATCACACCCACAAACCACATGGCATTCCAACCTTTATGATGTGTATAGTGTCATGACTAAACCACAACCCACATCATCACATTCCACATCATAACCAACCCATTATTATACACAACAGTCTTCATAACCAACCTATATTATACACAACAGTCTTCCTACCTGTTATCGTAAACACACTAACCTATACTTCAGTACCTTCCTTACAACTCATACTACAACCAACTCCTCATTACACAGGTAAAACCCTCCTTCCTGACCACACCATCACCCAAACAAACACCTCCATTACCCTCCCATTCCTATCAGTATTGCCACACCACAACCAAACCTTCCTTCCTGACCACACCACCACCCAAACGAACACTTACAAACATAATTAAAATACCCACTACCCAAACCTTCCTTCCTTACCACATCACCACTCAAACGAACACTTACAAACATAATTAAAATACCCACATACTCAACCTTCCTTCCTGACCACATCACCACCCAAACGAACACTTACAATCATAATTAAAATACCCACTACCCAAACCTTCCTTCCTGGCCACACCACCACCCAAACGAACACTTACAATCATAATTAAAATACCCACTACTCAAACCTTCCTTCCTGACCACACCACCACTCAAACGAACAACACTCCAGTACTCTCCCCATCTTCCTTAGCTTCCTATCATCTTGCCATTACGGTGCTGTCACGAGAAAGACGTCAGTGGGAGTCTGTA
>JAWQEG010003530.1:10000-42500 GCA_033782935.1 Petrolisthes cinctipes | reverse complement strand
GGGACATAGGCAAGGTGAAAAAGATAACAACAACAACAACAACAACAACAACGGCAGGCAGGGGTCAAACTAGGTCAAGGCGTAGGGGAGTAGTGAGAGTCAGGGAAAAAATATAGAAGGCTAACTAAGGGTAAAGGCCAAATGAATAAAAGGGTAGAGACGTATACAGTGATCGCTGGGCGGCTGGGGGGTTTTTCCTTTCTCCTATAATAATAATAATAATAATAATAAAGGAGTAATAATAATAATAATATACGACTGTTACATTAGAGCTTCTTGATTCCTCCAAATTTAAGAATAACAAAAAAAATACTGGTGGTCTGTTGTTGTTGCTTGGAATAGTTTGAAGGAGTGAGTTAGTTAGTTGTTCCCGATTTACCAACACTGTAATAACAAAAATAATCTTGGCCTGTTGTTGCTTGGAATAGTTTGAAGGAGTGAGTGAGTTTGTTGTTCTCGATTTTCCAACACTGTCTATACTAACTGGAGGCCGACACACTACATGACAAGGAAGGACACTGAGGGGGACATGGAGGGGGGCAAGAGAGAGAGAGAGAGAGAGAGAGAGAGAGAGAGAGAGGAGGAGGGGGGCAGCGACCTGAGCCTTGTGTCTATAGAGTGTGAAAATATAACTGCAGCTGAATATAGATCAATTTTTGAACCGAGTCGTGTACACCCTATATGAGATTAGAGAGAGAGAGAGAGAGAGAGAGAGAGAGAGAGAGAGAGAGAGAGAGAGAGAGAGAGAGAGAGAGAGAGAGAGAGAGAGAGAGAGAGAGACAGAGACAGAGACAGAGAGAGACATGAAACCACTGATATGTGTTGCATGCATGAAGTGGCTTCCAGTATAAACGTAAAAAATAAAACTAAATAAAATAAATAAATAGCATAAACAACCTGATAGCACAAACACATGTATAATAAAAGCGTAACCAGGTAGTCAAACTGTACCGCCTCTATTTTCATCAACTCCATCAGATTGCCGTGAAAAAAACAGAGTGTGGGAAAAAAACAAGGCTTTGATGATGAAAAGGGGGATGAGGGATCAGAAAGAAAGGGGTAGGTAGGTAGGTGGGTAGGTAGGTAGGTATGTGTGGTAATCCTGTTGGTTGGTTGGTTGGTTGGTTGGTAGGTGGGTAGGTAGGTAGGTGGGTGGGTGGGTAGGTAGGTAGGTGGGTGGGTGGGTAGGTAGGTAGGTGGGTGGGTTGGTAGGTAGGTAGGTGGGTAGGTAGGTATGTGTGGTATAATCCTGTTGGTTGGTTGGTTGGTGGTTTGGTTGGTTAGGTAGAGGGGAGAGGGAGAGGAGGAGAGGAGAGGGGAGAGAGGGAGAGTTCGCCAAAGCTCATGCCATGGATATTAAACACTATTTTTGGTGTGATTCATAATATACACTTTTGTCGATAAGAGTGATCCGTGAGATAAAAAGGAAGGGTTCGTTGGAGAATATTATTATCACTCACTCACCCACCGTCATGAATGTAGAGTGAATTTATAGGTACAGCCACAATCAAATATCCACCGACACTTTCCTTCCATCGTAGTAGTAAATATCTTGGTAATAAAGAACAACACGTGTATAATTTTGCAGCACCACATAATAATAATAATTGAGGGGGTTGAGTTGACGTCAGGTGTTGTATGATTATATTTTGATATGATACTGATTTATGTGTACGATGGAAGGAAAGTGTTGGTGGTTATTTGATTGTGGCTGTACAGACAGACGGTATATGGATGATGGGATTGGTTAACTCCAGACCTCGTTCTATCACCATATATAATAATTACGTAGAGTATAATATATAGTTTGTAAAGTAAGAAAACTGGAGACCTTGCAATGGGAGAAGGAGACATACAGAGAGGAGGGAATCAACTGCAAGCACGAAGGAGGGGAAAAAACAAAAGAAAGACAGACAAACAGACAGCTGAAAACAGGGAAGGGAATGGCTAGGGTCCGAAGGGGCTCCAAAACCCTTAATTAAAAGTATTTCCATATACTGTATCTGCAGACAACACCCCTTTCGAGGCTAAAAAAGGAGTATAAGAATTAAGGAAAGAGACATGTATGGATGGAAATTGGAGATAAGCGAGTCCTACAAATATTGCCACAAAACACTACCTATATGGAAGAAGCGTGTTTCGTGGCATGGTCAGGAGGAATCAGAAGCCTTCAAATTTCATACACGATCACAGGGTCCTTAATTAAACCTTCCATTACACTCGGGTATTTTTTAGTATAGGTGGTTCCCCAAAATATATATAACTGGACACGATACGATTATAGATTTTGAGTTAAATATAGACGGAAAGGTTTATCATCTTCTATTGCAGTTCCTATTGTAAGACTAACCGATCCCTAAAAACGTGCATGTTCTTGTTTACTTGTTTTGAGTTAATTATCCTCCTACCTCGACTTACGTCCCGAACCTATTCTCTGCTAGGTGAACAGAGGTTACACATTTAAGGAAACAATCCCAAATTGTCTCCACCCTACCGGGGATTCGAACCCATATGCACTCTGGGATGTGAGCCTAGCGCGCTAACCAATACACCACCGGGCTGTGTGTGTGTGTGTGAGTGTGTGTGTGAAATGAGAGGCTAGAGGTTGGTGGTGATGTGTGTGTGTGAAATAAGAGGTTAGAGGTTGGTGGTGGTGGTGTGTGTGTGTGTGTGTGTGAAATAAGAGGTTAGAGTTGGTGGTGATGTATGTGTGTGTGTGTGTGTGTATTCATCGTACAGTGCCTATATGTATACCACGCTATCGTCAACACCATGGATATATATTCTTGCCTATATACGACCTTCCTCCAAACCAATGGTCGCGTTTTACAGGGGCCCACACACAAGCAGTCCCAATCCCGAAGAAGAAGGAGGAGAACACATACATACGACTAAGGCCCTTATACCGTACATGTAGAGTAGAGTCGGTCGAGTGTCGCCGGCTGGGAGTGGCCAAATAAATCCGGGTTCGTGGTGACCTTTGAGTGGGGATTTTAGTGCATCCTCCCCTTCAATGTTGCGGGGGAGGTGATCAATTTGGACTCTCGGCCATTCAGGTGTGTGTGTGCAGGGCTCGCTCTCTCCTTTATACCTCACCTGCCTTGTCCTCACCTCGCCTACTCTGTCTCTACCTCTGTCTCTATCTCACCTGCCTTGTCCTCACCTCACCTCCTCTGTCTCTACCTCTGTCTCTATCTTACCTGCCTTGTCCTCCCCTGAACTGCTTTGTGCTCACTTCACCTGCCTTGTCCTCACCTCGCCTACTCTGTCTCTACCTCTGTCTCTATCTCACTTGCCTTGTCCCCACTTCACCTGCCTTGTCCTCACTTCACCTACTCTGTCCCCACCTCACCTACCTTGTCCCCACCTCCCCTACCTTGTCCCCACCTCCCCTACCTTGCCCTCACTTCACCTATACTCTGTCCCTTCCTGACCCGTCCTCTCAAATGGGGTCAGGATTGAAGGGGAGATTCTCTTTTCGTGAATTGGAGGAGAGCTACTGAAACCTCCAAAACTATATCATGAAACAGAAGGGGGTAATTCACTTTTGTTACATTGGAGTGCCATGATTCCTCCAAACTATACATGCCAGGAATGTACAGGACCAGATGAAAAAAAAAAAAAAAAAAAAAAAATAATAATAATAATAATAATGGTGTCCTGTTGCTTGGAATAGTTTGGAGGAATCAGTTGCCCCAGATTTACCAACACTGTACTTCCCCCTTATTAATGTTTCTAATGGGGCTTCTGTTCCGTCAAAAGAATATTCCCTTCATATTTTACTCCATGCACTACCGAACTTACTCTGAATGTGAAATGACGCGAATACTACTATTATTATATGCATGATTTTAATCCAGAAGGAAAAATATTTTATTTGTATTTATTTGCACACAATATTCTTTTCAATATATATTACAACATTAAGATAAATCATGCATTGGACATTTTTAGAAATTATATAGTTAAAATATATATAGACAGATTGGTCCACACTCGAATGAATAATATTTAGTGACTAATGGAAATATTGAAATAAAAGAAAATAATAATAGAAACATATTGAAATTTTGCCAAGGACATTGTGAAAAAAAAAAAAAAAAAATTATACAGCCTTAAGATAATTATATATATACTGTACTTTCGGAACTGAAATAATAAGATGGTCGATTCGTGGCAAAAATTCTCCTTGATGTGTTTTGGTGAAGAGAAGAGAAATTGATGGACATTTTATTTTATTTTAAAGGGGATAACCTACATAGGACGGGTGACCTTTCATTATGAGTTGATAAGAGAGAGAGAGAGAGAGAGAGAGAGAGAGAGAGAGAGAGAGAGAGAGAGAGAGTGGAAAGGGGGAAACAAGTGAGTGAATAATCGAGAAACAAGTAAAGTGAGGGACAAGAGGACACACGATCACAGAGAGAGAGAGAGAGAGAGAGAGAGTGGGAAATAAGTGAGTGAGTGAATAATCGAGAAGCAAGTAAAGTGAGGGACAACTGGACACACGATCAAAGAGAGAGAGAGAGAGAGAGAGAGAGAGAGTAGAAAGGGGGAAATAAGTGAGTGAGTGAATAATCGAAAAGCAAGTAAAGTGAGGGACAAGAGAACACACGATCACATAGAGAGAGAGAGAGAGAGAGAGAGGCAAGATGAACCCTCTCTTCTGGTTACCCAAGTCTCGTCAGGGTTCTAAAGCCCCTTCACGGACCCCTTCACCAGGACCCTACCTTGATAACTATGTGGTGAGTTGAGGATTAGTGTACTGTAATGGTGAATGTAGTGTAATGGTGCTCGAGTGTACTGTAATGGGAGGTGTGCTGTAATGGTGAGTGTACTGTAATGGGAGGTGTACTGTAATGGGGTGTGGGGTGTACTGTGGTGGGGAGTGTACTGTAATGGGGAGGTGTACTGTAATACTGAATGTGTGTACAGTACTATAATGAGGAGATTGTACCGTACGTAATGATGTACAGTAATGAGGGTACATACGTAAGGTAGGCAGCTAGCTAGTGTACCGTTTAATGGCCGGGTTAGTGTGTGTGCCTTTACTGAGAATGGCCTGTTTAAAGTGTTCATTATACTTTGTTTACCTTGACTTGAGGTGTATTATTCAGACTCTCTCAGACTCAAAGCCTCTTGTTAGTTAGTTCCTTCTTACTACCCAGCTTCATCTTCACTCTCGTCTCACTCATCTTGGTCTCACTCTGCCACCATCCATTATTCATAATTATAAGGACAGTGTTTATCTTTCACTCTGCTGCTGTACTTCTCTTATTTATTGTTTCTGTCAGTCGCCTACGCAACTCATAGAATGATATATTTCTGTATGGACTTATTACTCCCCTCACTGATGACGTTATAGCGTTTTACGTAAATGATGGCGTACGTAATTAATTAAAGTTACTCCTGTTTCAGAGATGGGGGTGTAAATTCATGGATTTGGATTTAAAGCTTAATAATTCCCTGTTTTACTGGAAATAATGATACAATTACCTTTAAATTATGACATGATATAACTGACTGCATAAAAAGTTACCGGGTATATAATAATATCATGATTAATAATAAGTTAGGCGTTCGTTTTTCGCGGCCGTCAGCTGCACTTAATTTCAGAGTAAAAAATTCAGACTCTGAGGTGTTGTAGCTTCCATTACGTGTAAATACAAGTACTACAACTGTCGTGTAATGAGAAAAGAAATACTTCAAAGTAATGTAGATCCATTTTCCTTTTAAGCGATCTTGAACTGATAATGAAATACGAAATATTATTATATGCTACCAGTTTGTGTATACAGAGTTCACAGGATTCACACATTTTCATCAAAGACACTGACAATATTTTGACTGATTGTTATGTTTCTTTATGCAGTTAAAGCAAATGTGAGGTACCAAAGAGCAAAAGGTGTGGTATGATGCATAATAGAGTATAGTTTAATAAGTTGTTTTGCCGTCACATATAATTATACAGTCTTGAGTCCCGGTATAATACTTCTTTGGGTAATAGGGTAATTTTGATGGTTTGTCTTCCTTGGCCCAGTGGTTAGTGCATTTAGCCTTCCTTCAAGTGTAGCCTACAGCTCCACAGGCCTTAAATCTTATTAATTGGTGGCTTGGAGTGAACCTGTGGGTTAGGTCAGGTCAGGTAAGGTCAGGCTAATTTCAAAATGCCCCATTTGAATATGCCCTATCTTGGAAACGGGGCATTTGAGGAAGAAAAGTGTCTTAGAATGGTCCAAAATAGTGGGTAATGACAGTAAAATATCTATTATACAGTAAGGTCCACTTCTGTACAGTTACCGATTGGAGGGTTAATGGAGGAATTTTGATCGAGTGAAAAACATTAATTACGCTTTTTTGGAATTTATAATGGCAGTTTTTATTTAGTCATGATGTAATTCTGTTAGGGTATTACCTGGGTGGTCTCATTATGTGGTCATTGTTTATCGAGATTTCAACCAGTTTTGTAAAAGAGATATAATAACTAGGGTATCACACTGTTATATAATACATTGGAGTCAATATATACTTTCCTTCAGTAACAAGTAAGGTATCACACGGTTATATAATACGTTAGAGTCAATATATACTTTCCTTCAGTAACAACTAAGGTATCACACTGTTATATAATACGTTGGAGTCAATATATACTTTCCTTCAGTAATAACTATGGTATCACACGTATATAATACATCGAAGTCAATACTATATAATTATACTTTCCTTCAATATTAACTATGGTATTACACTGCACTACAATACATCGGAGTCAATATATACTTTCCTTCTGACCTGATTACTTTTACATTCAAGTTTCAGTTTAGTTTATGATTGCTATCTCTGCTTTAATTAAGGTTTTATTTAGTTTATTAATCATAATATTTATTTGCTACAGCACAGTTGCATAGATACATAAACATTTTTACCATTGGTTTACAATATATACCATATTATAATACACCTAGACAGTACAGTACTGTATATACGATATGTCTCAGAAGGAACTGCGCTACCTAGCTTAATGAGATGATAAGGGTAAATATTTTGGGTCAAGTTATTAAACATTTTCTTAGAGGAAAAGGTTCTTCATCGCTCAATTCGTATTGCAACGTAATATGTATGAAGTGACGAATAAAGCTTTTTCTCAAAGAAGTAATTTTATGACGATGATGTTTGGTGTAGAACTCTGCCAGCAGGTACTCATTCGTCACCCCAAATTTTTACAGTTATAAGAAGCTACATGTTGCATAATAGACATACTGTACATTTAAAACATTTTAGTTTTACAAAACCTTCTGCTGTCATTGTCTAAAATTAGGACAGTTCTTTTTGCTACACTTACTTTATACAGTACAACAAATACAGGCTTAGGCATACTACCATTGTTTAATTATGATTATACAATATTTAATTTTTTAGTTTAATGACAATAACATAGTCAGTCAGTATCAGTTATATAACTAGCTTGCACTTCATACATTTTTATTAATTTGTCAACTGATGAACTTGAAACTGATAATTAAAAATGCAAGAATTAGTTGATTTTCTAATAATTTCCTTCATCAATTGCACACTAACCAGAATGGCGGGATGAGAGAAGAAAATGGACATTATAAGGAAGGCCTGAACAGTGTAGGCAGGAGGAGAAGGAGGAGGAAATTAATACACATGCTCATGCTTATCCCCCTCACAGTCGCCCTCCTTCAAATTCTCTCGGAAGGCCTCGTCGTCATACTCGCTCAAACTGGAGCCAGTGAAGGGGGGAGTTGGGGCAGGACAGCGCAAGGGTCGCAAGAAGCCCGTGTCCACCCCAGCCTCCCCGAGCCGGACTAGGGAGCCCCAGTGTACCTGCATGACAGCTGAGCAGTATGCCAGACTTCGTGCCCAGGATCCTAGATATCGAGGTATGTGTTCCAAATCAGTACATAGTATGGCAAGAAATAAATAAATAAGCAAAAGATTTGTGACTAACTTTTCCATTGAGCTTGCTGGCTTTGAGGTTTTATGCTATGCATTTCTCTAATTCAGTAAATCATCATATGACAAATAGTAATGTGAACTACTATTGTATATCAATGCTCATCTACATAGCTATGACGTTAGCTGTATTTGTTCTTCAAGCATCTCAGGACCCCAGAAACAGAGGTATGTCTCACTCCTGGCAACACCTCCCCCCCCCTGCCCACCCTAAATACACTTAAAGTTTAAATATCACTATACTTGTATTCTGTGCTGTTACAGTTATTTGTTGCAGGGGTTATGTTTATTCTGTTTATTGAGATAATAAAATCCAAAAGTAAAAGATACAGCACAGTATAGATTTTTCTTCTCATTTTCCTTTGAATCTTACTGTATTTTTGCTCAGTACCGTGTGACACCTTTGTAGAATGTTACAGTATAGTACTGTTCAGTATCATACTGTATACTGTGTATATGTGTATAGTATACGGCAACAAATATTCTGTCACCTCACCTGCCTCACCAAGACCAGTAATATTTATGTACTCTTGAATGTTAGGTTAGAAATTGTGTATATTTATGCCAATAGATGGCACACTGTGAGTTGTGTGGTTGGAAGAGTGGAGAGTGATGGGGAAGAGTGTGCAATCTGTTGGTACGAGTAGAAATCTGTATGTTTTCTACAGATAATATTCTTGAGTCTATGAATATCGGTGGTCTTGGTGAGGCAGGTGAGACATCAGAACATTTACCACCAATTGTACTGTATGTATATATGTGTGTATATATATTTATACTGATTAGTTACTTCATTGGGGCTTTCATGGTAAGTTTACAGTTTTTTAAGAATATACTATTCTACATTGGTGTCTTTTTCACTGTTATATCTACAAAGGTAAGAGAATAGTACGTAGCTTATCCCCATAAATGCTCTTGATGTGCAAAAATCTCTCAGCTCTATTACCTCTCACTCATATGTTATGTATAAGAGCTGAAGCTTCAACAGAATGTCAACTATCAAACTGTATCATTTGAATATGCTGACAGTAAAGGGAAACAGAAATTATCAATGCCACATTGTTTAGTCACAAATTGGAATTGATCTAGAATGTCGCACCCCAGCTGGAACACACTGATGGCCAAGCTGGACAGTTACTATAGCACACCATTGGTACAGAGATAGTCCTTTTTGTGTTTTTTATTTATTTATTTATTTATTTATATTTCTGTGGCAGTCAGGTGTCTAATAACTATGATAGCTATATAATGGATGACCCACTTTATCAGACTAGTTATTTTTATCTTTACCTCTTTTCCATGCTCCCATGTCTACTTGAAATTGATCTCTCCTCATGATAGTGGCTTGACTGGTTGGCATATACTGTAGTTTTATATTCAGCTTTAATTCAACATTGCTGTTCACTATAACAAGGTTCATATTAATTTTTATACATCCCAGTTCTTTCTCTGCTCCCTCCTAGCCAGCCGACCTACATAAACCCCTTGTACTTGTAACTCTATCCTTGATACTTCAAGACCAAATCTCACTCGATAACACCGCCTCACCATGACAAGGCAGCCCATGGCCTGTTCTCTATACTAGATACTTTTGTTTACATGTTGCCAGCGGATGACTGAATCCCCCCCCCCCCTCCTCCCTAACTGCTTCATGTGTCTCCTTGGCACTTTTAGTGAGGCAGGTGTACGTGGTAATCATTGTTACTGTTGTGTGTGGGTCGGGAAGCTGTGTAGTTCACTTGGACCTGTCACACTGGGGTTTGCCAGTGCTATTGTCAAGCTGAATAAGTGCTTCTATTGCAAGAGATAAAATTAATTTGTTTTTATTTATTTATAGAAAAAACCAGAGAATACAGAAAATCACTGAAGATAGTCACTGGCATAATCCCTGTTGTGGCTTTTCCTTTTGCTATGTATTTATGTGGTGTTTCATACATTACACAGTGTCATGAATATTTCTACTCTGATGATTAACTTGATGTTTCCTCTCAGTGTCCCATTGTCCATATAGTACAGTAGTTCTTTTAGGTTTCTCTGCACAGGTGCTAAATTTTTATCCAGTTTCCTCTCATATTTCACTGATACCATTCACTGCTTGATCACCAAGTTGTAAATAAAACCTTCAGCTCTGAATTGGCTTTTTGAATTCTATTTGACACATTTTGTACCTTAGTTGCTTTCCTTTATATGTCTTAAATATTTCAATTTCAACTAAATTACCTCTCATATATCTCTGGCACATGGAAGTAAAATTTAATCTTACCATTTTGGCTACCTTTGCCTGATAATCAATCCCTTTGTAATCTGTTTACGACAACCCCCCCCCCCCCCCATGTTTCTCCATAAAATTTTCTTCTCTTCCAGAAGACAATGAGCAAGCTGACCATAGCTTAACTAGCGAGTGTAATAGTTACTGTAATGAACTCACACTGAGAGAAAAATCAGCAAATAGAAATGTGAAACTGGCTGAGGTTTTAGAGCAAGGTCAGAGCGACGTCTTCCGGACTGCCCGTGACTCCCCACCTGAAGTTTATGATAATCTCCACTTTGGCAAAAGTTTGTCTTTTTGTTATTGCGTGAACATAACACATTTTTTACTGGTGGTGGATTAACACTACTTCCTGATTTCCCAACCACAGTAATGGAATTAACAATGCTACTACTGTACTCATAACAATTTTACCTTTGTTAATTAAAAAGAAATGCACGGACTTTTGTCATGCTTTCAGTGCTTCAGAAATCAACAGCATCATAAAAAGTCCTTGTTGATGGAAGAAGATATAGCACAAGTTAACTGAGAAAGATGTTTGTGTGTGGTAGTAGGTATAGAGGAAATGCACTGGCCTGCCACCTGCACCACACCCTCATCACTATTCAGCAGCTTGTGTCAGTCAGTAGAGTAATTGACTCACTAATCTCATTAACTTTGTAACATCCCAACTGGCCTTTGACCATGACATCCAATGTATGGCATCTCTTTGCTGTTCGATCACTGCAGTGTAATTTTCGTTTTATGATAATGCTACAGTTTAATGGTGTGCAGAAGTTGATGTATCTTACTGTGAAATCGATTATGCATTAATGGATTTTCAGGAATGAGGTAGTGAGGTAGGTTGTGGTAGAGTAGCCAGGTGGAGATCTGACAGGTGTGTCTGGCTGCAGGTGCGTCGACCTTGCCGCGCACGCAGGGGGGCCGTGGGGTGGTGGAGGGGCCTGCCAGCCGCCCTGCCAACCATGGTGCCACCCACACAACGGCTGCCACCACCAACACAACCCAGGCGGCCATGTGTGACACCATGACCTCGCGTCGTGGTGCCGACAGCTACTCAACCATAAAGCTGGCTGGTAACAGCAGGGATCTTCGTCAGCCTCCTTCTCACCATGCATCCCATGCTTCACTGCACCACAAGGGTGGTGGAGGTGTTGGTACCCTCACACGCAAGGAAGAATCCTCTGCAGCTGCTGCTGCTGCAGCAGCTGCTACTGCCACCTCCACCGCCAACGAGACTGGGGGCTCAGGGGCCCGAGACAACCGCAGCCTGCGTAGCAGTCGGCGAGAACTGTCATCAAAGAGCGTAGACTACTCTGAGATGGACACGGTGCGGGAGACGGATACGCTGCGACGGCGTGCGCGTAGCAAGAGCACCGACGACGTAACTAAAGGTGACCGAGATGATGCCTCCCTCAACTTCGATAGCAATATACTTAAGAGAATGTTGAAACCCATGCCATCAGGCGAATCCCCAGGCACCTCCCCAGAATCTTGGCATCACCGAGGACATGGGGAAAGGGGAATAGACCCCATTATGCATAGGTCCCTCAGCAGGGGGGGCTCCACTGTTTCTTTCATTGATGGGTTCAATTCTGAGCCTGAGTCGGGGCACCCACACCGCCTCACCCCATCCCGGTCAGCCATGAGTGTGTTGGACGGGGAGGGAGGGGGCGGGTGCCGCAGGGGCCGTGGGTTCCGCCTGGACCTGGGAGAGCGGGAGTCTCCACCCTCTGATCGCCAGCTGTTCGACCTGGCCTGCTACGCCACCACGCCTTCCTCAAGTAGGCCGGCCTGCCGCGCCCTCGTTCCTAACACCTCGTCACAGTGGTCCTTCATGGCAGGCGTGGGGCCCCCCCTGCCACCTGTGCTGCCCACCTCCATCTTGTGTGCCCACCCAGCGGTGCCTCCGAGGCTGGCGGGGCCCCAGCCGACCAGGGCCACCGCCAGCCCCAACCACGGAGTTGGCCAGAGCTCCGGCCCCACTCCGTGGTTCCTGGGAGGCCGCGGCCCCCGGCCCTGCCCCCTCACTCACTCTTGAGGCATTTCACTGGGCCCCTTATTCACCCATCCTCTAGCATCACTTTACTCTAGACAGAAATATCTATTGTGTTTTACTTTCTAGACTGGCCAAACTTATCATTCTATATGAACACTAAGACGAGGTGTTAGACTTTCTTTTTCTTTTTCATTCACATGACGTTTGCATGTTGCTATAGATTGTCCTAGACTGCATGACCTTTGCATGCTACATAGATCCTCACAACCAACTCATGACCTGCACATTTGAAGTACTGTACTTACCTAATTAATATGAAATTGTTTTTATCGTTAAATGAAACCAAGAGTATATAATTATTTCTTAAAAATCTAAGATTTAATCTGGTATTTGAAACAGCAGCACCTAAGCTTAGATCTAGAGGAGATACAGAATACATATTTATAAGTTTCACACTTAGGGCAGCAAGTACTAGCACAGTAAAGTTACCACAATACAGTACAGGACATTAGACATTTTCTTCTTAAAAAGCAATAGTACCAGCTGAATTGTATGTAGTAAAACACATGCAGTAGCAATATTTATGATACCCATATACCAAGTCAATGCTAATGACAAGCTATAATGGATATTATTGTACCTGACATGTAAATCTCCCCTGAGTTATTTTTTGATGATTTTCTTGGTGACATAAGTAGGCCTATGGCTCCATTAAAATAATACTATACATTAATCATGGTATTAAGAACATTGCCAGTGCTTGAGAATATATGACATATAACCCTAGTACCCTTGTTCACATTTAAGAACAAATACTAGAAGACTACAGTATTCATGCTTGGCAATTTCAGCAGTCCCCTTACATTTACTTCAGCAAATAATTTGCACCTATTCAGATTAATTTAATAATGGAGAACTTCTTACAACAGACAGAGCAAGCTTTGGTATTATTGCACACTTAAAATTAAAATACAACAGGCTCCATTATCATTAATATTATTATACAGTATTCATTACTTATATGCTTTACAGTACAGTATACTGATACCTGTATAACCTTGCTGCTATTGTATTTTATGTTTTTTTTTCTCATACAATGTGCAGGTATAATGGTTGATGGGCCATAAGAAATTCATTATACAGTATATTACAGTTATTATATTTAACAGTAATTATAGACCAAGGAACCACAATAATCAATGAGTCACACATTTGGCTAACAACATTACAGCTAAGGTTCAAGTCAGTGCTACATACACACACACTTGCACGTAGAGTAAGGCTCAGAATTATGATTTTGGTAATGTGTTGAAATTACACTCATTTTCTCCTTTAATATCATCTTGTCCTGTACTTGTAACTCTGACACTAGATAATTGCTATGTATTTAAACAACTCTCTTACAAGTATTGACATTTCAACGAACTCCTGAATGTGTTTGCTACATACATATAGAAATACAGTAGGCTGCTGAAGTAGTCAGAATAAATCATAAAGGCCAGATATAAATTTGAGAAACCAATGGAAATTATTTAAAAACCTTGCAGTGGTTCATGAAACAGTCGGCTTCTGTTGTACTGTATTTATTTTGAGAAAAAATATGATGCTTATCATTATTGAATAGCGTTGATTTCCCTTGTTACAAACATCAGTAATTTTAAGCAGTAATTAGATTCTGATCTGTTGAGAAATAAAGTTCAATAATCAACACCCCATAAACATAGACTTTTGATGGAAAAAATTTAATTGTTGATATTCTTATGAATTGGCTGTCTAATCATTGAAAGTAGATATTAACAGAAAACATAAGAATACAAAATGTTATTAAACAAGCCTTTGTTCATTAGCTACTTATCAGGTACTGTATCAGGTAATATGAGAAGGGCAGTGAAATCATTAATATATCCCGCTGATTAATATTCTACCTTGCCCTGAGTGAAAAATTAGGAAATTTAATGTTGTTTGTACTGTGGCATTGTGTAAAGTCAGCTTTGTTCTGTCCCATGCAAGTTTTGTCACAGAGATGTCCTGTTAGTTGTAGTAAGTCAGCCAGAACAAGGAGGCAGCATGAGGGTTTAATAGCATCTCAAATACAGTATTTCAAAAGCTACAGTATAATCTAGGCAAATCACTCTGCATTAATTTTGTTTATTTACTTTTTACTTATATATTACCATTATGTACTTCACGATTGCACGATTCACCACTTGTTTGATATTGACGTTTATTAAGTTTACACACAGCCTTTTGTTGTAAAACTTAACCAACATGTAAACTCGACCCACATATACTGCACACACTGTCATATACTTCGAGACAGTACATATTATGACAGGCAGCAAGCTGTTCTTTGATGTGCCACATTTTACTAATTCATGTTTAAATGTTTTGTTTCTTGTTGTTCCCTTCATTTCTAAAATTCCACAAAAACCATTTGGTTAAATTATAAAACCTAATTACCGCAAATATTATATTTTGGAAAAATAACATAGTACAAGTTAGTAAAGTTTACAATTATCCAGAAGCAGAGATATGATATTTTGATGATAATTTATATTTTGCTAATAGTTTCTGAATTTAAAAAAGTTACTGGTACATGATCATTATGCATCATTTAAGGGTTAATCTCATCAGTTTTATAATGACATTTTAGAGAAAACTTATTTATCAATTAATGCACTTTTATGCACCTTTCTGAGAACAGATTGATTGCCATTATTCAAGTACTTCATGATAGTAGAAACACCTCAACTATACTCTCTTTATTTCTTTCTTCTCACTCTCAGATCCCACACCCAACATCATGTTCCATTCTAAGTATGTATATATATCTTGAAATATCAACAAGAAAGGCTTTCTCATTTGCTTCCTAATGATATCTGCACCTAACAGAGTGGTTCTTGTAACTGTGGCTGGGCTGTGTGAAGATAGGTACTCCTAGGTCTTGACAGATAGTTTCAAATTTCTCTTATCCAGCTGAATAATTTGGCCAACTAGAATGTTTTCATTATCATTCGGGCTTTTGTCTGCTTCTGGGATGATTGATAATATTGCCAAGAATTCTTTACTATATAAATAATATTCTTTGTGTTATTAAAAACAATAGCAATGATATTCTGTAGTATTTTAAGTATAAAAGTACATATCAGACATTAATGAATATATTTAGTGTTCTAGAATTGTATCTTGAAAATAATTTGCCTTTCATTATCAAAATTTGGAACTTCTGTACTGTACTGTATAGTACAGCAATGTATTATTTTCTATAAAATCATAAAACATATATGTCACCATTTTGGCAGTATTATCGTCTCCAAGTTATCAGTGATGTTTAGTTAATATTCATGACATGTTAACGTGGCAGTTTTGCTGTTGTTAATTTTCAATTGAAAGTACAGTAAAGTAAAAATAATTTATATTCTAAGTAATGTTAATGGCACAGTAATGATTATGAATCAACTTTATATGTCATCATACTTTATTGAGTTAGTGGTGAACAGGTGGTATCATATTTAAGTCATTGTAAGTTGAAGGTTATATGATTAAGATACAGTATACAAATAAATTACCATAATGTAAGTTTAGTACGTTGCTTATTTTTGCTTTTTAGTAATATTGAATTCACTATTGATCTTACTGCACTTTATAATTATGATGCTTGCAAGTAAATGTACAGAAGACAGTTGTGTTCTGCTAGCTTGATGAGGCTCATTATTCTAGTTATAATTACGGTATATGAAGAGACATAGGTTATTTTTATGAGCAACTTGAGTTGTGATAATACTGTGGCACTCTAGTTATATAAGGATGGGAGATCAGAAATGCTTCGTCAGGTTTTAGACACTTAATTGTGCCGGGATGTGTATAGACACTCAAAAAAGTACCTACCAGGTTAGGTATATTAAATTTTAAAATGGGAATTATTTTTCAGTTTTTTCAGGTGGATTGGTAATGATAGATGTGAAATGTTGATGATATTGTTAGGCTCACCTTATGGATATTTCCATGGCCCTGAAAAATATTGTGTTATACAGTATTTGCATATCTAGTAACCTTTAAAAGATTCAAATCAAGCTTCAACAGTCATAGAAATATGAGTTTTTGCATTCACTGACATCTCCAGCCAACATAATGGTCACAATAAATGGGGATGTGAATACTGTACAGTATTTCCTCATGGATCATGGTTTGGGACAAGAAAGGTTTGTGTCTTAGAGAGTTAATGAAGCATATCCATATATGGATAGAGTACCTGTGCAGCATGTGTCAGTGTCCGACATAATGCGGAAATTGCAATAATTTGCCATATGTCAGCTGGAGATATCACATGGTATTGAAATTTACTGCCACAATTTTGTACCTTTGAATAGATGTTTCAGCTGATATAACATTGCCATTGTTTTTAAAGACTGAAGTTGACATTTCTCAGAAATAATTGCCCTGAGTGATGTATTGTTTCACAGGAAATGTGGACAGATGCTTTTTTGAGTGGCTGTACTACCAACTGGATAGATACACAGATCCAGATTTCTTCTTCAGTTGATGATGACAGAGGAAGTAACTATATAAGTGACTGTCCCTCCCACCCTTGAGTCTGAGGGCCACATTCAAGAAAAGTGTACAGTACAGTTGTATATAAAAAATTTGCAACATAGTGATTACATTGTTATTTTTTCTAATTTGCCATACAAGGAAGAATCTATAGACCTGTAATTTTTAATAAAGTACATAAAGTAATGATATTTTTTTAACTGGTACAGTACCAACAAATTTTGGCCATGGAAGTTGGTCTCCTATGATACTGTTCTTGAATATGGCTCTTGTCTAAGGTGTAATTATTTTTCTTTTAGGGTTTAGATATTGTATATGTACTGTTTATCTCTGTGGTGTCATATCCTCTTTCCTGTTCAGTTCCTGTGTTACAGGGTCTGCTAAAATATAGTTGTTATTTTAATGTTGAAGAAGTCAGAATAAATAAAAAAAAAAATATTATTAATAAGTCAGGTTCTTTTTACTTCTGGAGTTATAGTTGAATATCTGTAAGTTTTTAAGCCTAATAATTAAAGACTGTAGTTTGGCTTAATGCTATGAAATGTCATGCCAATAGTTGTGGCAAAAATCTGACATACTGATCCCTAAATTGGCAGGCAATTCCGACTTTGAAAACAATGAGGCGGCTCCCAGCTCACCCACCAGTCAGTTGTTGCAAGAGTATGAAATGCATCTCCGCAACACACTGGCCAAGGGCATGGACGCAGAGAGCTACAGTCTCCATACTTTTGAGGCTCTTCTCACTCAGAGCATGGAAAACCTGGGTAAGGTATCCATTTTTTCTTCTCTCTGTCTATATTTTGTAATGTGATGTTTTATAATGTACAGTACAGTAGTTCCCTTAGATTTGAAATACTTTGGCCAATTTTATATGTATATGATACTGAGAATACTAACTGGATAATTGCATCAATAATTCAATTAAAACCATGATAATTCTGCCTTTAGATAGGTTGAATTTGGCCTGCAGTATATATATATTCATAAATTTGGTATGTGATGAATTGATTTAAGATAAAAGTACATACATGTACTACAGGTAATACACATATTTTCATTACTGTACCGATATATGATATTTTAAAGTCTCCTCGCTTCTTTCTATAAGTATTTTGAGATTTAAATTTACATGTTACTGTAGAATACAACTGTAGTATACCGGTAGTCCATCTAATGTGTCTCTCTATGTTATGATCTTACTATTTAATTGGAATAACATAAATGTTACTTTTATTATACCAGCCTATGTAAAATTATATATAAATATATTTACATAAATAGATAAATATATATAAATATATATGCATATGTATATATATTCATTTATTTATTTATTTATATATTATATATATCTGTGTATGTATGTATGTACTTATGCATAATTGAATGATGATTCATATTAATATTTCAGATCTAATACTTTAGGATTCCAATTCCAATTTTCCCCAGCTAGCATATGCCAATTTTCATTAAAAAGCTTATAGGTTTAATTAAATTATAATAGATTTAGTAATGATTCACTTTTATATGCCTTTTACCCTTATAGAAGATTTGATAACTACACCACTATATATATAGTAAACAGATTCATGCCATCTTTTATTAAGCTCAAAGAATGCACTTCCATTTACTTCTCAGTATTTGCTACTGCTACTTTAATATTAAATTGGAGGCTGTTGACTTATCAGTATTTATAACATCCTGTTATGAAAAATAAATGTTTTTGTGCTTAGTGTTTTTAATGAATTTTGTATTTGCTCATGAAAATTCTTAAATTTAGTAGTATTTTATGTGTGATTTTCTTTCATATACAGGAAGTTTTTGCATTTTTGTGCTTTTTTTATGACGTCCTTTATTTTTGGCACAATGTTTTTTTTGTGCACTCCTAAGCATGAAATAATTAAGACTAATCAGCCTTTAAAAGTTGTATTAATTGAGAACTGATAGCATCACCTCATAATTTCAGTGAATTTGTTTTGTATGAGCTTGTTCATTTCCTGATGTTTGGTGGTGTTAGTGTGTCACATCTTGTTTGTCAGTCTTCCTTCATCCCATTCTCCTCATAGCCAGGCCACAGTTCTCACCAGTCAACTTGTAGCTTAAGAATGTGATTCAGGGCTTGGATAATAGGAAGCCTCTGTGTCCAGTAGGTATTAAGCATGCCACATTGTGTCACTTGTTATTGGTATGCGACTCCAATGACACACTCTTCTCTTATAAATGTATAGTAGTGCCTTTCCACAGAAGCAAACCTCGGAAACTATATGGATATATTTTAATGATACTTTCATGCTATGTTCAGACAATATATTAATGACTGAGTTCTGTTAGTGTACATTTATTGACAAGTGTCATGGCACAATACCACCATCAAGCCTGTAGACCTTTACTTATTACAGTAATTCACTCCTGGGGCCCACCAATCCATACTGCCAGCCACTCTGTTACCTGATGAATGGGTTCCTTTTCTGTGGAGGTTATGGGTTGCTAATTGCTTGAGAGGGAGGAAAGATTATGAGTTTGTTGGTGGATGATATCATGACATTACTATATTCTTGTACTACAATCTACTGTTTAATATTATATGTTGCTAAATGAAGAAATACAGAATGGCACTGAATAGAAATACTTTTATATTATGATAATTGGACTAATATATTTCATCACAGAAAATAAGACGAAAATCATACATAAGCTATAAAGAGTACATTCTCTCTCCATTTGAAGTTTTGTTGAGGACCCTTAATACCTGTACTGTATGTGCACTCTATTTGTAGTCTAGTATTTCTTCTTAGCAAGTGGTTCTTGACAAAGTAGAATGCAGAAACACACAACTTTATTAGTACAGTACAGCAGTTTACAAAATGTGCAACAACTTGATGTAAGCACATGTACAGTAGTTATTGGAGTGCAGTAATTAGTAAACCTTAGGTTGGTGTAAAAGCGTAGCAGTTCATAATTGTAAAATTATATTGTCAAATAATTTGAGACTTGTCTGTCCTGAAAATGTGTTGTATCATTATTGTAAAGTGCAAAAGACTGCCATTCCTGTTTATGATATTGGTTGACATAATTACCTATATGCGATAAGAATATCTGCTTTTTCAATGAAGATTGTTCGGTATAGATTAATATTCCTTAAAGTTGAAACTGTATGTTTTTATCACAGATGAGGTCTTGAACTTTAAGAAGTTTAATAATTTGTAACTCGGACATTAATATATGCCTTGAATAATAGATAGTATTTTTGTAATATTTATCTGTGATCATAGTTACAAATACTAAATCACTTAACCCTTTCACTGCTGGACTAATGTAACATATCAGCATATATAAAAAGCTTTTATAATTTAATGAATAGAACGAATGGTCTTTCACATGAATAATACAAGCCAATTACTAAACATATGAGAAAAAGATTTCCTTTTTCCCATACATTATACTTACTGCTGACTGTATGCATGCATACCATGCATTATGATACTGTATAGTAATCCCTTGCAATTCGTGAGCTCGTTGTCGATGAGTGATGTGAAAAGAAAGCTGTGACTTTACTCCCCTTACATATCTGGAAAACTAATGAATACCACCCTACCACCCACTGGTGCAGTAGATGGTTGCTTTGAATAGCAGAGGAAAGGAAGGATTTTGCTACCCTGAGGAAATGAGTTCAGTTCTCAAATTTGCTGAGTTAATGCTTGAAATTTAATAGATTACAGGACAGTATATTGACTCTTATCATGCTATGCCTTCTTATTCAGTACATACAGTATTTGAATTACAGTATGTGTGTAATCTTTGTTGTATGTAGCAGAGTAATTTTTTGTACACTGCTTGTAAGTGTAGCAACGTATTTAGTGTGAATCTTGGTACAGCTTTGTTGTTGAGTGGCAATAGCATGCTGTACAATGGAGTAGTATATTTTGCAAGAAATTCTTAGTATGCAATGGCTCATCAAAAAGCTTATATATAATACTGTATTAAATACTAAGGCTTGTTATTGACCATCTTCCAAATTAGGATGCACTTCATTTTATTTTTTTACTACTTCATCAACATTTACATTACATTATAGAACCATGTGATTAGGTACGAGGTATGTTATCTAGAGTGTGACTTGTGCCCTAGGGACTAATGGAAGGCTGGTGACACTGATCAGTATTCTTCTGTATATTTACATACTGTGGTTACCAGTGAAAGGGTTAAGTGTTTCATAATGCATTGATTATTATATTAAGAAACTTTACTTTGCTCTGCCTGATGGTTTAGCAGATTGAATTTATTTGCCATGTCATACTTTATCATTTTTTGGCACCTGCAGTGTGGGACTTGAGTAATGCTGGAGGTAAACAGCTAATATTATATAATAAATTATATTAGTTTGTAAAAGTGATTTCTTCTTTAATTTTTCAGATATCAGCCTTGATGTAGTTTTGCTTGGTTTTTATATACTGTACTGTATGTCAATTTCCAGTTCAGACAGTACAGTTGTATATTACAGTACAGTATGTACAGTTGCCTAAAGGTTCATCTTTACCCCCTGTTTTGTGTCTGGCGTAGAAGTGGCAGCATAACAATATTCGAATTGCACTTATGAATGAGACCAATCTCCCTGCTGAATCATGCTGTACTGTATCAGATGTGATCTGAATGTGTCCAGCATTGCCACATGTACCCCATAGCCACTACAGGGGGTAAAGAAGGACCTTTAGGCAACTGTACCTGTAGTGATTAAATAGGATTTCTGCACAGAACTCCTGAAAAACAGAGACTTTGTATATTGGTTAAGAGACATATTGAGGTGCAATTCTTAACTTGTGAAATACATAAACAACGGACTTAATAAGCCAATATTGTATATATAAAATATATTTATTGGTATATGTGAGACTGGAACTGTCAATAGAATAGAATTCTAATGATTTACCCACAGTGATAATGACCATTAGTTTTCTTACTGTAAATGCCCTTTAGTTGACTGTTGTGCCCAGTTTACAACTTATTCTTATTTTCCTCCTTAGTAAATATAGTATTTATAATATTCCCCAGGTTCTTTTCTAAATATTCCCTGATAAGTGGATACTTGGCCTACAAAATTTGTTTCAAATTATTCCTGTGGGATAAATATTTCTCTGGTCTTCTTTGTCCTTTGCTAAACATTCCCCAAAGACAGATAACTGATGAATGATTCTCGGTGGATGATCAGTCTCTTGAAGTGACAGTAACCTGGAATGCATACACACAGAGTCCATCATTGATGACCCTGCTCTACGGCTGCCACCCAGTACGAGTCATCTCCCTTCCAGCGGCCCACGGCTCCGTCGTTCCCAGTCACTGCATGCTTCTGTCCTGTCCTATGGAAGAGATGAGCCATTTTTAATACCAAAGTGTCAAGCAAAACTTCTCGGTGAGATTCACCGCATACACAAGAAGTACAGAAGACACCACACACCTCCAACGGACATCAAGACCTATAAATTCAGGAAATGTGAAAGTCTAGGTAAAATGTTCCTACAAAAGCTTACTTTTTTTTTAATGAAACTAACTAATACTGATATTATTAACAAGAATGGTTTGAATTACTAAGAGGTTATTGCACTAGCTTGAACTGATTGAACTAATGAGAATTAAGTATACAGTATTAACAGGAACTGATGGAACTAACGTGTAATGGTTACACCAGTAGGAAATGACTGATAATTTAGGAAGAAAGTTTTTAATAAACTAACAAAAAATAATTGTTGAACTAACAAGCATTGATGAATTAGCAACAAATGATGAACTAACAACAAATGATGGAACTGATAAGAAATGATTGAACAAAGAAGAACTGCTAAAGCTAACAAGAACAGATTTTACTAAACAGAACATCTACAAGCTAACCAGGCAACTCATTGTTGATAATTTGTTGAAGATTGAAGTCAAACTACAGTAACAGGATTCAGCACACTGTTTAGGTACTGGCACACATGCAAGAGGATGTTATTTGATGTATAGCTACTAACACACAGGTCTGGTATGAAGGTATATAGTTTCTGAAGAAAGGACAGAAGGTTGATTGTTTCTTTCTGCCCTTATGTAATGTCCGTCATCATTTATGTGTGTACTTTATTCCCGCACTGTACATGAGCGTACCGAGGAGGTCATTATAGCATGGCAGCAGCAGAGGGTCTGGTTGCAATTGGGTACACTGTATTGGTGGGCTCGTTTGCTAGACTAATGTGGTGAATTTTTTTGCCTTGCCGTCCCACTTTACAGAACGCGCAGGAGCCATGAAACCGTCTGCTAAACACAGCCAACAATACATGACTTTACAACAGCAAAAGATACAACAGATACAGCAACACTACCAACAAAAATTACTACAGCAGCAGCAACAGCAGCAACAACAGCAACAACAACAGCAACAACAAAAACAATTACAACAACAACAGCAACAACAACAACAATTGCAACATTTACAACAACAGCAACAACAACAACAGTACCAGCATCTCCAGCAGCCTCATGTTAAAGTCCATCCCCCTGCTGAGTCTGGGAAAAGTTAGTTCTGCTCTCCCAACACTTGCCTGAACCACACATGCTCTCTCTCTCTCTCTCCCTCCCAGTCATTTGATCCCTTCTTCTTCGAGTCTTTTCCTACACTGTATCGTATTTCCTCCTCAAGTCTCTTCCTATACGGTATTACTTCTTCATTTTTCTTTACCTAGTCTCCCTTCCTGTTTTCTTCCCCATTGGTACATAGTTATAGCTCAATTTTTTCTCTTCATATCATCTTTCCTATACTTTCCATATCTTCTAAAATGAGTTCATAGTAACTGTTATACTTCATAAGTTATGCTCTTTTACCTTTTCATTAACTATTAGCTTCTTTAACTGAAGTTCATAACTACAGCACAACTTTATTCATTCAGTACGGTACTATCTCAGCTTTTCATTTCTCTATAAAAAGAATATCATATTTCTTTGTGTTTACATTACTATGACTGCTTCTGCCTCTCCCTTTTCTTACATCTTTCCTATTCCTTACAGTCTTATTTTTCCATTGATATATATCATGACTATCCAAACATCTGTCACAGTTTCTCTTCCTGATAATTACTGATTTAACATCCTTAACCTGACAACCTCTTACTTAAGAAATTAAAGCTTGCTTTAATTTACTGTAAGCTTACACTCATCTGCTGAGGCATTTTGGTTACTTTTCTTGATATTGGATACAGTACTTGCATATTTTTCTCAATCTTGCTTTGTAATTTGTAATATATTTTTGCCAAGAATTGTTTGGTAATGCCATGTTTTAAACATTTTGCTTGATAGTGTCGTCAGTTTAATATTACAGTACAGTATCTGTGTATCATTAGTACAAGTAGCCTTTTCTTATTTGTACAATATTCACGTATTAGAGAGTAACCAGAAAGACTCAGTTATGGTCAGTTAAGCTGAATAATAAATAGTACAAGTAAATAGTAAATGCATCTAGATTTAGTAGTGACTAAAGTACAGTACAGTACTTTGTACTTTAGAAATATTGCTTGTTTAAATAGTAATAAGTAGGAATATTACTTCTTTAAATTTATACACTATATATATGTTGTGGACAGTCTAATCCTTCCTCTCCCAGTGAGCCTGTGAACCCCAGTGCTATTTTGTGCTTCTATTTTATCACGTGTGTAAATCGTCTGTGTGTTGTGGTGTGTATGTCGGTACTCATGATGGGTCTTTCTGTTAGTGTGCAGTTTACCTCGTGTGTCTTCCTGTATTACATGACCTTCTGTACCTTAACTCACTAGCTATGTATCTTTCCATATGTCTCTTTCCTCCTGCATTATGGCAATCTGCCAGTTTTTCCCTTGTTTAACCTTAGTCGAAGCAGCCTCAGCCTTTGTTCCTCATTGTCTTTGTCTTAATACCTGTTTCATAGCACTGTTTCCATAGCTAAAATGTTTTGTGATCTCAGCCTGTTTGAGTCTCCTCTCTTTTCACAGAATACACACAGTTGTTTTATCTGTTTTACGTAGAACTACTCAAGAACCTATGGCCCAGAATCTTTCATTGTTCCCGGGATTTGATTAAGAGATATCTCATCTTTATATGTTTACTATAGTTTGTTGCAGTAAATGATGAGCGAGACATTATATCAGAATCACAGTTATCCATAAATCAGTGCATTCATTTATATGTACAGCCGCCGACAATAGCGACTCCCCTCTCCTTGACCCATACGAAACCCGCAGGCACTGCTTCAGTGTGGGGGAAGGAGGAAGGCAGTGGGTGAGAGGAGGCAGAGTTGGTTTTAAATTAATTATATGTAAATGATCATAGTATGGAAACAAAAGCTTGTGCTTTTGGTTCAGTATACTTCAAGGCAAGGGGCGTCGCTATTGTCGGCGACTGTACAATGCACTGTAATAAACAAGTAAGAAGTATTTCCTCTTCTATCCTGGGAATATTGAATAATACTGTACATTAGCTTGACCCTCTCACAAATGCATGGATGATTTTCACTCAAATTTTGGATATGTGCAGTACTCCCAATGAGCGATAAGTCGAAATACAATACAATTAATGTTTTGTGCAGTTGAAAAAAATTGATCATGAAGCACCAAGAATTGAAATACATGATATAATATTCTACCTCTGCACATTACATTTGTATAAGAGAGATGAGAAAGCAAGATATTGGAGTTGTATGAGTAACTCAAAACAATTTAACGTACATCTTCAAGGAATGATGGACAGAATTGATATTTTGGAATTTTTGGGTGGTACAGGAAAAAAAGGCTAATTTTGTATAAATAGCAAAGGTATTATAATAATTATAAGACCAAAGTATATATTAGTACCAGCTGACTGGCTCGTTAGTGATATATTACATCAGAGGAAGCTCAGTTCCGAGTGTTTTTTGTTCATGTATTATAATGGTATAGACCTACATATGGACAAACAAATAAATATACAGTACAAGCATACAAATAGTTATTTGAAGGGAATATTCAGTGCTAATAGTAATTTTGTATATGCAGTACTGTAGAAGAAACTAAGAAAATTTTGTGCAATCCTCACCAAAATAGTACAATATACTATTGAAAATGATATTTTTTATCAATATCATACCATTATCTGGTCTCTCCTAGACAAGTGCAGTCATTTTAGAATATATTAGTTTAGGTTATGGTTGCATTTGTATTGTCACTTATTACATGCACAGGTTTCTGTGGTTATATTATAATTCTAACAATTCAAATATACTGAAATGTATTAACATACAGTTAAATGACCTAGCTACAGTAGCCTAACCTCAGGCCCTGACACCCCTGAGTGGGATAAATTGGGACATGGATGTTGACTTACTTGTTGTATAATAGTTTTCACCAAATCTTAATAGTAGTTGTTGGAGTCTTAGATCGAAATATATCTTTCCGTTGCTTATATTCTGGAACTTTTGCAATTTGAATATGGTTTTATTAAAAATACATTTCATGGAATGTCAAATTGTATAACTAATTTTTTGCTTTTTCCATCTGGGATTCCCGTTTTGTGTCAGCATGGATCAGTTTTATTCATAACCGGCAGAGAAGTGATTGGGATCAGGTGTTGCATACATGTGAATGTTTTCCAGTGTGTGAATTAGTCTCTGAAGTTAGTTCACTAAGTTAGAAAATCATAATACAATACTTCAGTGTTCTATTGAACAACTGTAGTTTTCTAATAAGTTCCATAAGTGAGAATTATTGTGGTTATCCCATTAGAGAGAGTTCCCTGAGGGAGCCAAATATGATTCAGAGCTTTAAATAAAGAGATAAAATTGTAATATACCATTAATCAGTTTCTTAGTTTTATCAATACAGTATTTATAGTATTACTTTCTACTTCTACAAGTTAATGCACTACACATATTATAGAATTGTGTTTGGAAATTTTCAATTGCTGCACAAGCACATGGTAAAGAAATGTGCAGTTTTTTTTTTTATGTTATAAGAAATCAGCATTTAAACATTCATGTATTATTTTCATATGATAATAGCCTTGCACATACCGTTCATAGTTCTCAGTTCCTTCACAAGTAGGTTTTTATAATTTCAATACTGTACCATATTCTCCATAAATGCATTGGATTACTTCATATTTTTCCAAGTACTTTTTAATGACTCTGGCACTATGATAATAATTTTACTGCCTGAAATACCGTTAACATGACAATATCTGTACAGTAAATCACACACTCTCTCTCTCTAGTAGTTTGTGTGTCCGTCCAGTAATTAGTGGTTTAGTGAATGGTTTCTCTTAGTGAAGGTAAATTGATACAGTATTTCTTTTGAATGAAGTCCAGATTTATTTTCAGATTCCATATTTGCTGTACCCTAGTAGCAACAGTAGGTTACCTGTCCTTATCTACTGTAGCTTGACCCATCCATGCCTTTCCCCTGTACAGTACAACACCTTTAACTTCCAGTAAGTAACTGGCATGACCTTTCTCTCATCTTCCTTTCTTCATCCATTTTCCTACCTTGAAATAAGCTCTTCATATTGTAATACAGTATTCCCCAAACTTGCACTCTCTGAACACTCTTACGTGAGAGTGAGTTATGGTCCTTTTGAAAGCATTATATAATATATTCCACATGTCTTTAGCTGGTATATACGGAAGGTATAGTATACAGTATACATTTCTTGTTTGTATACTCATCTTTCAGTATGACACTGTTCTGGGTTGTTTATCGTGTGATGTAGTAAAATTTTTTGACTAAGACATTACTGGTACAGTATAAGATTTTTAGCTGTTGATAAGGCACCAGTAACTCGAAATTCTATGGGTAATACAGATATTGTTTTCTTTACATTACATTGTAAATTTATTGAGAAGAATTAAAAAGAAGTATAACTCTACAAATGAGGTAAATTAACCTAGGAATGGTTTTCATGTTGGCTGCTTTTATAATTTAATTTTTGTATTATGATAACTGTATTGTAGATTATATTCATTAGTTTAGCGTGGGATATGGATTAGTGTTCTGTAATGGCACAACTCTTGCCTCAATCCACAATGGTTGCAATGTTGAGGCTGTCCCATGTTTGCCAAGTGGGGAAGGGAGCACATTCTATAAAGACGTTAATAAGGCTGTATAACCTATGTGGCAAAAATAGGTGGAAAATAATTTCCCACTGGATTCATTCATCACTAACCAGTAATGATTATAATCTGGTGCATTTAATTATTTCTAAGCAATGTTTTTTTATTCCCTGATGATGAAGAAATTAATTTTTATAACCTTATGTATTTATTTTGTTTTGCTTAGAGCAAGTAATTACTGTATCATAGGAATTATTGTATTGTACTGTATGCATTCTTATTGTTTTTTATGATGTAAATGGTCAAACTGGTCACAAAGTCAGGAAAATGAAAACAACTAATCAACTAGACCACTGGGCAGACCTAATCGGATAGTTTATGACAGTATTAAGACTGAGGGTGGAACATGGGTGCCTCTGACTGTAAACATTTGCTCCATTACACACAGATTGATGACACACAAACATAAGAACACAGTTATGTAGATACTGTAAAAGGTCCTCCGTAAACCTAGAAGCACAGGAAAATATACTCGTAGATAGTGATGGATGTTTTATAATTTGATTTTATTTAGTTTTCTTTTGTTTCATTATATCTTATCGATTCAGACTTATGGGGCAATGTGAATATCTTTCCTATTTATCTAGATTTAATGCTGCCTGTATCTGTGCCTTTCCCAATGGTAAGAGGGTATATGTACTGTACTTGGAGTTCTATAATTTTGTTCTTTAGCTAGGAAGTGAGGAAATGGGTGAAACACTTTAGTTTTTATCCTGTCTAGAAGGTGATGGGAGCTGGGGATAGCAACAGGTCTCAAGGCTGGGATTGCTGAGTGGGATTTTATACTAGTTCCGGTGATGACTTAGCTACGTCTTCAATGCTTCTGCGTGGGCATAGAATATTGTACACCGTAAATGGATTTTCTTATCGACTACAGTACTCAGGATTTCAATCTGTACACTTCATACTAGATTTTTATGTATATATATAAGGTAATTAACTAATGCAGTACTGTACTGTAGTTTATTTGATGAGTTGAGCAAGTAAGCCTTCGTTTTTCTTTGAACTTATCTAAGCTGATGATTGTGATAAATTGATTTGTATTTTCATTTTTCGACACTATTTTGACAAGCTAAAAATTGGTCAGAAATACAATGACATATTAAAATTTACCATAATTTAAGAGAGGTCATACAAACCAACATGTTTTTGCCTCAAAATGAGCATAATTCATGAGTTAACTTTTTTCTCTACAGTTTATCTAAGCTTATTTAAGTACATTCAGTAGGTCATTGTATTGTAATTACAGTAGCTCTTTACCATTATGATGTTTTCAAGTGATGAAATGAAGGTTGAAACCTAATGAGCCTTGATATTTACCTTACTGTCACATTTGAACTTGATACAGTTTTAAAGATGAGTTGAACTATCGTTTGACAAATGTCCTTATATATATACCGTACAGTAGATAGTTTAAAATATGATGTAGCATCCTACTCATTCCCCCTAGTCACTCCCCATGCTCATGTCATTTCACCTTTCCCTGTTCTCGTCAGCTATACTTTCTACTTCACACTTTCCATTACAGTATTATCTTCCTTTCTCCTGGTTGTGGGTTGGCTGGACTTAGGTAGATTACATTATTGTGGTGACTAATTGAGGAGAAAGTATGTTTGTGTGTGTGTGTGTGTGTGTATGTATGTGTGTGGTGTGTGTGTGTGTGGGGATGAACTTGGTGGTGCCTGGTTCACTGAGCATTGTGTCCAATTCATGATACTCATTTTCTTTAAGTAATGTGTAATATATGCAATCCAGAGTAACTTACTAAGCCTTAAAGTACTATGATAGTAGGCTTAAGCATCAATGGAGAATTTGTTAGTGTACGCATTTGTGCTTGTTGCCCTACATTCATGCTTGATTATTGTCAAGTACAGTCAGTACATTAAATCAAAATGCATTATTCCCAACATATGAATGTAATAAGATACTCAGATATGTTTGTATGGCATGATACAAGAATCTTCAATACAACTGATCAAATTACAAAACAACTGGAAAGAATAAAAAGCAGGTATATTTCACATGCTTTATAAATTTATCTCAGCATTTGCCAGATGATGTTGTGGTCATTTAGATGACCTACCTATTATATTTCATGTCAGTACAGGTAATAATGATAATAACGTATGAAACAACAGAGGAATATGGTACTATTGTATTGGTATTTGATCAGTTGAGTGCCATGGATGTTGACAGAATGTTTTAGAGTAGAGTAGTTAGTCTTTGCATGGTTGTTTGAAGATGTTATAAGATGTGAGTGATCAGGTGATGCTGCAGCTCAGTCGCCACAGGTCAGCTCTCTCTCTCTCTGACACTTGAGGGCTTGTACCGTACTGCTCTAGACTTGTGAGTGGAAGCCAAGGGTCACACAGGTTTCTTCTGGCTTTCATGAATAATCTGTTGTAGCTGTTTAGACAAGATGATGAAGTCTCTTTTTTTGGTACTTGATGCTAAATTATTGCTGTGTACATGATTACCACAGAAAAAAAATGAGAGTACAGTTGGAAGCCTTTGTAACCTGGCCTATCAAACACACAGATAAATGAAACGAATAGAACCCCTGCATCATCATCTGTCCTCCTTCCTCTTACCAGCCGCTGCAGCCTCACAGCCCGGTTCTTCTGCCGCCCCAGGGACCGTCAACAAGTATGGCACGCTGCCTGCCAGTGCCCGGGGCTCGGAACGTTCCCTGCCAGCAGCTGCACTGAGAGAGGAGCGTGAGCACAGCGGATACTACAGTGACCGCAATGACAATTACGGCAGCCGTAGGGACCTCTATGATCGGGGCTATATGAGCGACCATGATCGCAGGTGGGTTTGCTAGGGATGCTTCTTTGTTTTCTGGTCTGATTATTACATTTAATGGTTGAAGTTATAGTGATGAAAATGACGTGGTACCACGTGGTGTTAATGCCATGTACTAAAACAACAACATTATTCTATTATTCAGTGCAGTCTTGTTCTTCTAATATTTTTACTTCTCAGAATTACATTGCTGTTATTTTAGAAATGTTTTCACTCTGTCTTCTATTTGTTTGGAACAGATTCTATGACAGACAAGACAGCATCCGGTCAGGCTACATGAGTGACCGTGAGCGAGGCTACACCAGTGACAGGGACTCCAGAGGCTACATGAGTGACAGAGAAAGGGGCTACATGAGTGACGGAGAGAGGGGCTACATGAGTGACCGGGAAAGAGGCTACATGAGCGACCGAGAAAGAGGCTACATGAGCGATCGTGAGAGAGGAGGAGGAGGAGGAGGTGGAGGAGGAGGAGGAGGAGGAGGAGTAGGAGTAGGAGTAGGAGTAGGAGGAGCAGGAGGAGCAGGAGGAGCAGGGACTGGTGGCTACATGAGTAATCGTGACCTGGGCTACATGAGTGACCGGGAGCGAGGCTACATGAGTGACAGGGAGAGGGGTTACATGAGTGACCGAGAGCGTGGCAGCTACATGAACAGTCGTGAGAGAGAGCGAGGCTATATGAGTGACCGCGACTCTAGGAGCTATGAGCGCGAACGGGGCTATGCCAGCGACCGAGGGGGCTATGGCAGTGATCGGGAGAGGGGCTACTCCAGTGATCGGGAGCACAGTGCACTGGTGGCTCAGGTGTCCATGGAGAGTGCCGACTCTCGCTTCTGCTACCTCACGTCTTCAGAGGTGAGTACACGTTTTGGATATTCTCTACATTTAACTTTAGAAATTTGTCTTCTCGATCCTGCTTTCTACACATTGATGCATCCTAATGCAGCCTTCACTAATATATTTCCAATAGCTCATACTTATCTATAGACTTGTCATCTTGTTGTATTACCAAATCATTTGACTCATATCAGGCAGATTGATTATGGACAAACTTCTATTGTCATCTGTACTTTGCTTGTTTTATGTGTGCAGACTTTGCTAGAGAGACTATGCCATACCATTTCAAACACAAATTCGCAGATATGTGAACACCATACTGTATTGTTTACAGTTTTAGAAATAAATAAAAATTACCGGTACATTCAGAAACGCTTTGCAAAGAGAAAAACAGTGGCGGGTACTATATAATGATTTTATTAGCATTTGAACACACCTGATGAAAAAATGCTAAGGATATTTTGATGATTTTCTTCTGGGGCTGTTTGTTGACAAGGATACAACTTTGTCATGTGTATTGATTGTGTGTGTTAGTGTCTGACAATTAATCCCAAATAATCCGTGTGTGTTATGGCCTGGAACACTGGTGGGTTGGGATTATATCGTAATGTTGGATTGATGTACAGAAATATTTTTTGCAATCTTGGGGATGGTATCTTCTTATTTATCCCCTTGTATCCATGTATTGTAATTACTGCATGGAGACTATGCAGGATTTAACAATCTAAAGAAAATGTATGCTAGATAATAGAGTTGGCTGGAATGCGCTGTGGGAAGTAAGAATAAATGATGCTGGTAAATACAATTATTAGGAGCATTAAATCCAACAGTATGCAAAATAAAATATATGTGAGGGTGGATGAAATATTAAAGTGATTGCTTCAACAAGTATGACAATTAATTAAGGATGTGTGATGTCACCATGACTTTACAG
>JAWQEG010003530.1:0-5000 GCA_033782935.1 Petrolisthes cinctipes | reverse complement strand
GTGAGTTTATCTAAATATGTGTGTGTGTGTAAGAGAAAACAGATAAGAAGTGAGCTGGTCTAGAGAGAGAGAGAGAGAGAGCGTGAAAATGTGTGTGCGTGTGTGTGCAAGTGAAAAATGATAAGGAATGAGCTGGCCTATTTGAGAGAGAGAGCGTGAAAATGTGTGTGTGTGTGTGTGTGTGTGTGTGTGTGTGTGTGTGTAAAAGAGAAATAAATAAACAATAAGAAGTGAGCTTGCATAATTATTTGAGTCACCCATAATTAACATGCATTCACTGTTGTTATTGTTGTTGTTGTTGTTGTTGTTGTTCATTAAAGAGAGAAACTATTTAGTACCTAGTAACTTAGAGTGAGTGCCTTGAGTCCTCCACACTATGCCAGGAAACAGAACCAGAATAAAAATGATAAAATAAATAATAATAATAATAGGAAACAGAACCAGAATAAAAATGATAAAATAAATAATAATAATAATAGTTTAATAATAATAGTTTGGAGGAATCACACGTATAGTTTCTTCACACATATACTCTTTTTAACACTGTATGTATGTATATATATTATAATTACATCACCTTTAATTAATATTGCATTCAGTAAGAGGGGGGGGGGAAGGGAGGAAATTAAAAAAACAAAAACAAAAAATAATAATATTGTATTCAGTAAGGAGGAAGGATATTAAAACAAAAAAAATAATAATGGCCTTTAATAAAAATGAAGATGAAGGTAATTAGAACCGACCAGCCTCAATGGCATCAATTATGGGGGAGAAGTTGCCGTTAATTATTGAGCTCAAATAATTAGGAACCACACCTTCATTATCAAACTTTTTCATTCGGGAGTGTTGCGTCCATAAAGGTGGCAGTGTGGGGGTGGGGAGGTTGGGGTTGGGGGGGATTGGAAGGAGAGGAGGGGGGGTGTGATGGGAGTAAAAATAGAGGAGGGGGATTGGAAGGAAGGGGGCGGGGGTTGGAGTATAAATAGAGAAGGGGGATTGGAAGGGGATGGGGTTGGGGGATTGGAAGGAGAGGGGGGTTGGAGTAAAAATAGAGGAGGGGGATTGGAAGGAGAGGGGAAGGGGGTGATAGGAGTGAAAATAGAGGAGGGGGATTGGAAGGAAGGGGGTGATAGGAGTATAAATAAATGGAGGGGGATTGGAAGGAGAGGGGAAGGGGGTTGGCGTAAAAGTATAGTATAGAGGGGAGGGATAGGAGTGGGGAAGGAGGGGGAATTGGAGTGAAAATAAACTAGGGGTTGGAGTGAAAATAAAGGAGGGGATAGGAGTGAAAATAAAGGAGGGAGGGGAGAGGGATAGGTGTACAAAATAAAGGAGGAATGGATGGGAAGGGATGGGAAGAGATGGGACGGTGAGGCAAGGGACGGGGAAGGGAATGGAATGGAAGGGAAGTGATAGGACGGTGAAGGAAGAGAAGAGAAGGTAAGGGAAGGGACGGTGAGGGAAGAGAAAGTAAGGGACGGGAAGGGATGGGAAGGGAAGGGAAGAGAAGGGGCGGGAAGGGAAGGGATGGGACGGTGAGGGAATGGAAGGGAAGGGATGGGATAGGACGGTGAAGGAAGGGAAGGGATAGGACGGTGAGGGAAGGGAATGGAAGGGGATGGGAAGGGGAAGGGATGGGATGGTGAGGGTGCACAAGGCGGTATTGTCTCCGGAAATTGAAAGGACAAAAACAAGAAAAAACAAAAACACACACACACAGGCACAGGACGAATCCATTAAATATTACCGACGTTGATAGTCAAAAGCGATTCGTTTTTTATAGTGTGTTTATTTATTTATATATTTATTTATTTATTAGTGATTAAAGTATATGTCTGAGGTATACGGCACTCATTGTCATAATTATTAGTAAAGAAGAAATACTGTACTCTGAATGCCATTTGATTTTTCGTCTGTATTTCCCTACGTGTATCATATATTGTTGTGGTAGCCATGTGGGTGAAATGGTTATGTGCAGGTAGGTAGTAAGATGTCAGTCAGTCAGCCAGCCAACCAGCCAACCAGCCAGCCAACCAACCAACCAACCAACCAACCAACCAACCAACCAACCAACCAACCAACCAACCAACCAACCAACTAACTAACTAACTAACCAGCCAGCTAGCCAACTAACCAACCAACCAGCCAACCAGCCAACTAACCAACCAACCAACCAACCAACCAACCAACCAACCAACCAACCAACCAACCAACCAACCAACCAGCCAACCAACCAACCAACCAACCAACCAACCAACCAACCAACCAACCAACCAACCAACCAACCAACCAACCAACCAACCAACCAACCAACCAACTAACCAACCAACCAACCAACTAACCAACCAGCCAAACAACCAACCAACCAACCAACCAACTAACCAACCAACCAACTAACCAGTCAACCAACCAACTAACCAGCCAGCTAGCCAACCAACCAACCAACCAACCAACCAGGGCTCACCCACCACTCACTCACCCTCTGTTGCTCCTGCCAGACCTTCCATTTCTCTCGCATTGTATACGCCCGTAGCCAGTTTAATTAGTTCTGTATAATTAGTATATATTCGATATAAGGCTGGAATATATTAATGTCTTCTCACTGCTTTTAATATATGGCCATCCCTCCTCGTTCCTATTGGCATTATAGAGTTGAGTTTTAGGTCAGAGTGTTGGATGTATAACTGGATAAGAATTGCCTCCACTGAAAGAAATTGCATCCGCTGACACGAGTATATTTCTTGGTCGGAGTTGGCTGTGCTGGAGATCAGAGTGGTGTTCAATAAAGGACTGAATGAATTGCCACTGTTGGTACTGGTATATTTCTTGGCGAGAGCTGAAATGGAGGTTTAGTAGTTCCTCTGAGACCGTCCTCGTTTTACCCCCAATTCTTTACTGAATGAATACTAACATTTTTTTAATATGCTGAAGGCCTAGTCTATCAGTCAGGTAGGCCTATAGCTGACTGGCACGTTTTAGACTGGCTAATATCGTATAAAAAAGAATGATGTTGTGTCAAATTGTACCAGGCAGCAAGTGAGTGTAATTTGTCCGAATCCTGTGTGATTGGCAATTATCCGTCCTTAAAAGAGGATATTGAGGCATCATGGCGTCACGGTAGAGTGATGATGGATTATATATAGACACAATGGGGTAAGAAAGAAGCTTAACCAACCAACACGTTACTGGTGTGTGTCTGTCAGTGATGTTATAGGTGAGGGCGAAGGGTACATACCGACTCTAGACCCCATACAGTTTTTAATACAGGTCAAGCTATCAGGAAGTAAACAACATACAAGGGACTCACATATTGAAGTAAACACCATGCCAGGGACTAAGGGACTTACATATTGAAGTAAACAACATACAAGGGACTCACATATTGAAGTAAACACCATGCCAGGGACTCACATATTGAAGTAAACACCAAGCAAGGGACTCACATATTGAAGTAAACACCATGCCAGGGACTCACATATTGAAGTAAACACCAAGCAAGGGACTCACATATTGAAGTAAACACCATGCCAGGGACTCACATATTGAAGTAAACACCATGCCAGGGACTCACATATTGAAGTAAACACCAAGCAAGGGACTCACATATTGAAGTAAACACCATGCTAGGGACTCACATATTGAAGTAAACACCATGCCAGGGACTCACATATTGAAGTAAACACCATGCCAGGGACTCACATATTGAAGTAAACACCATGTAAGGGACTCACATATTGAAGTAAGTACCATGCAAGGGACTCACATATTGAAGTAAGCACCATTCAAGGGACTCACATATTGAAGTAAACACCATGTAAGGGACTCACATATTGAAGTAAACACCAAACAAGGGACTCACATATTGAAGTAAACACCATACAAGGGACTCACATATTGAAGTTAACACCATGCAAGGGACTCACATATTGAAGTAAACACCATGTAAGGGACTCACATATTGAAGTAAACACCATGCCAGGGACTCACATATTGAAACCCAAAATATAATAAGGGAACAATGTGGAAGGATCGTCAGTTGTTTTATCTGTGACTTGACCAAACCTAACGTAAACCATATTTTACTTCCTGTATCAACAGTGAAAGAGCTCTGCTGAAATAATTATACGTCTGGCTATATCGATGGGGGAGAGTCAGTCAGTCAGTTGCTGGTGAATTGAAGTGCCACTGATTATCTCCAAAGTGATTCTATACAAAACAAATCCTCATCTAACATGCTGAGAAAATCTGTTAGTTAATAAAGGTTGGATGAATTATTGTATGCCCTTCCGTCCACCACAATAGATGACCCTCTTAAAGTCCCTCTTTGTCAGTATATAAAAATAAACAAAGTGCTTTTACCTTAACATAACTTCTCGATCATCTCCGAGTCAAAAGAGAGAAGGGTAAAAAAAAAAGAGGCGTCAAGATTCATCTAATGTATTCCTCGTGTAGTTTGTGAGGAGAGGTCTTTGTCTAGTGTAAGTGCCGGTGGGTGAGGAGAAGCCAGTCGCCCTGACCTGTTTTCCCGGTACGGATGGAAAAGGTCGCAGGTGAAGCTAGCTGCCTGGCTGGTTGGCTGGCTGGTTGGTTGGTTGGTTTGTTGGCTGACTGGTTGGTTGGTTGGTTGGTTGGTTGGCTGGTTGGTTGGTTGGGTGGTTGACTGGTTGGTTGGTTGGTTGACTGGTTGGTTGGTTGGTTGACTGGCTGGCTGATTGGTTGACTGGTTGGCTGGTTGACTTAGCTATTACAACACAGTCTGGTTGGGGTTGACACACATGTCCATATTCTCATATTATTTCGTGTCTTTATAGTGATTCAGTCTCATAAACTACATACATTCAATTTGTCAAACTCGTGGTAGTAAACATGAGGCACTGTTAAGAAATATCACTCTGTGTTGTTTTTTTTTTTTTTCCAAATTATGAAAGTCTTGCTATATATATTAATATGGCTCGCAACTTTTGATTCAAATTATATGCGCCAGTCGTATCCAAAAATTT
>JAWQEG010003529.1:0-137146 GCA_033782935.1 Petrolisthes cinctipes | reverse complement strand
ATATATATATATATATATATATATATATATATTATATATATATATATATATATATATATATATATATATATATATATATATATATATATATATATATATATATATATATATATATATATATATATATATATATATATATATATATATATATATATATATATATATATATATATATATATATATATATATATATATATATATATATATATATATATATATATATATATATATATATATATATATATATATATATATATATATATATATATATATATATATATATATATATATATATATATATATATATATATATATATATATATATATATATATATATATATATATATATATATATATATATATATATATATATATATATATATATATATATATATATATATATATATATATATATATATATATATATATATATATATATATATATATATATATATATATATATATATATATATATATATATATATATATATATATATATATATATATATATTATATATATATATATATATATATATATATATATATATATATATATATATATATATATATATATATATATATATACCTGTAACAGCAATAAACAACATAAACATTTTTTACTGCTTTTCTGTATAATTATCACTAAAGCACATGTTGTAGTGTTTTTTTCGGCCCAGGTTAATTAACGGATGGAAAGGCTACCGGCATAGACCATCAAGGTGGAACTTTTATAATGATCTGAAATAGGAAATGGATAGGATAAACTTTTGTCAAGCAATAAACTGAGCGCCACACGAATCATAATAATAATCTTTTACCTGCTGGCTGTGGGAGTGGTGAGTGGGACCATCTCCTGTGCCTTGGCGTCGTTGTGGACGGGTAGGAGACCAGGGGGAAGGGCCACCTCCTCCTCCAGGTCGGAATCATCGGAGCTCTCTTCCTTGCACCACAGACATCGGCAGCACTTGGACATCCTGGGGGCGGGAAGGCAATATTTTCGTTCTGTGACCCACTTTAGTCTAGCCACGCCCCCTCTGTTGGTTAGGTCAGGTTAGGTTAGGTCAGTTCAGGTCAGGTCAGGTTAGGTTGGGTCAAAGTCTACAACCTATAGCTAAATTTTCGTGGGAAACACATTGAGAATATTTTCGAAACTGAGAGACATGGTTAGTTTTTGAGTTACGACCCGAGCATCAAACAAGCTTCAGCCCGCCCACACTGTACAGCCACAATCAAATAACCACCTACACGTTCCTTCCATAGGGCAAATAAATCAGTATCATATCAAAATATAATCATACAACACCTTACGCCAACTCAACCCCTTCAATTATTATTATTATGAGGTGCTGCAAAATCATACATGTGTTTTTCTTTATTACCAAGATATTTATCAAGTTATACCGTACCACAACAAATATTTATTGATGCCCGAGGAAGTTCAACATGTGGGCTAAGATGTACAGCCACAAGCAACACTTTCCTACAATCGTAGTAAATATCTTGGTAATAAAGAACAACACGTGTATGATTTTGCAGCACCTCATAATAATAATTGAGGGGGTTGAGTTGACATAAGGTGTTGTATGATTATATTTTGATATAATACTGATTTATTTGCAAGATGGAAGGAAAGTGTTGGTGGTTATTTGATTGTGGCTGTACCGTACTTAACCTACTTATTGAAAAGTTTATCAGCTAACAATCAGAGGAAACTATCAAATGTTTACACCAGTCACCCCAATGTGAATGATTATTACTGACCACGACTGTACACCCGAGCTCGTAAAATAGTGACCACGTACTTAAATGTTTATGCCATTTGAGCTGGTAATATTTATTTGGAGAGGAATCAGAGTAGGTGGAACATAGTAGAGGGACATGATACAATATTTCACCTACATTGACACCTTCCCCACACAGTGTTACCAGCTCAGATGACATAAACATTTGGGGACGTGGTCGCGAATTTACGACCTCGAGTGTACATGCAGGATGTGTTCACGTAAATGGACTTTAAGCCCTTTTACAGATCATAAATTAGACGGAACTTATATTTAGCTGAAACTCCCCCATTTCTCGTGACGTTAAATCACAGTTTCTTCTAACGATCTCCAGAAAATTATATCGACCACTGATTTGACTTGGAGGAATAAAGTGTGACTATAAATGTTTTCTTGTGATGTTGGCAGTCCAAGAAGTGAGTGTGTGTGTGTGTGTGTGTGTGTGTGTGTGTGTGTGTGTGTGTGTGTGTGTGTGTGTGTTGTGTGTGTGTGTGTGTGTGTGTGTGTGTGTGTCCCCCTAATGGCTGGACACAAGACGAATGAAGCAATGGACAGACTGAGTGTGGCTGGAGAACGAGACATTTTCAGTTTGGTTCTTCATGCATCACTGAAACAAAAGGTCAGTTAAGGGACCCTGTGATGTGGTCTGAAAATTGGAGATTAATGAGTCCTTCAAACATTGCTACGAAACACCACCTATATTGAAGGAGCGTGTTTCGTGGCATAATTAGGAGGAATCAGAAGCCACCAAGTCTCATACACGATTACAGGGTCCTTAATGGGGCAATACAGTGTTAGTAAATCAGGAGCAACCGATCCCTTCCAAGCAACAGTTCACCATTATTTTTGTTAACTTGGTCCTGTTTCCTGGCATATATACTTTGGATTAATCAAGGCGGTGTATTAAGGACCTTGTGATCGTGTATAAAATTAGAGGCTTCTGATTCATCCTAACCGTGCTGCGAAACAAGCTCCTTCCATATAGGTGGTGTTTCGTAGCAATATTTGAAGGACTCGTTTATCTCCAAATTTCTGACTACATCACAGGGTCCCTTAAGTAATCCCTTAAGAAAGGTATGCATTCCATAAAAGTGCCAATCAAATTAGCAAATTAACCTCGTGGAGCAAGTCCTAATTATTATATGGTTTATACTTTCAGGCCTATATCATTATAGACCTACTTCACTGATTCACTTGTAATGTGATTTAAATGTTCGATTATCGCATGGAAAAAGTCAGTAGGAAACGCAGAGTGTGTAAAAAAGAAGGTGGTGTGAAATGATGAAATGGTGTGTGATTCAAGTTATCAGTCCTTGCTTGTGCTATGTTAGTTTCTGTGGTGTTGTGGTGTTATATTTTTATGCCCCTCATCTTTTTCCATAGCTTCCTGCACCCCATCCTCTTGCTATCCTCCTCCGACCCCTCACCCTACCATCTACCCCACCCATCCTGCAATCCCCCTACCTCGCCCACCCTACTATCCTCCTCCGACCCCTCACCCTACCCCCTACCCCATGCACCCATCCTGCTATCCCCCTACCTCGCCCATCCTGCTATCCTCCTCCGACCCCTCACCCTACCCCCTACCCCATGCACCCATCCTGCTATCCCCCTACCTCGCCCATCCTGCTATCCCCTTCCGACCCCTCACCTCGCCCCTTACCACACCCAGTCACGTGTCGACAGCTTGGCTTGCGAGACACACCCTATCAGCCACGCCTGTCACTGCCCTCTCTACCTGCCACCTTTGCAAAATGTGGAACCTCCCATAGACAGTTTGCGACTCTTGCGCCAATATCACGTACTCGAGCTAGTAAATTCGTGACCACGTACTTAGATGTTTATGTCATCTGAGTTGGTAACAATGTGTGGGGAAGGTGTCATTATAGGTGAAAGATTGTATCATGTCCCTCTACTATGTTCAACCTACTCTGATTCCTCCCACAATAAATGTTACCAGCTCAAATGGTATAAACATCTAAGTACGTGGTCGCGAATTCACGAGCTCGAGTGTAACAAGAATATTCTTTCATGAATAATAATTACATCTGCTTGTAATCCCGTTATCACTCTTTGGTAATTCTGATAATAAATTTAAAATGGTAAATGATACTAAGATTGTATGTATGTGTAAGATAGCAAAATATGTAAGATAGTAAATGTAAGATGGTATGTGTTAGATAGTAAATGTACGGTAAGAAAGTAAATGTAAGAGAGTAAATGTAAGATGGTATGTGTTAGATAGTAAATGTAAGATAGTAAATGTAAGCGAGTAAATGTAAGATGTATGTGTAAGATAAATGTAAGATAGTAAATGTAAGAGAGTATGTGTTAGATAGTAAATGTAATATGCTATGTGTAAGATAGTATGTGCTAGACAGTTAGATAGTAAATGTAAGATAGTAAATGTAAGATAGTATGTGTAAGATAGTAAATGTAAGATGGTATGTGTTGGATAGTAAATGTAAGATGGTATGTGTAAGAATGTAAATGTAAGATAGTAAATGTAAGATAGTAAATGTAAGATAGTAAATGTAAGATGGTATGTGTAAGAATGTAAATGTAAGATAGTAAGACGTTGGCCAATCATCAAAACCATGATACCTTAATTTAACTTGCTTTGAGGGAAAGGAAGAATTCGACGTAGATAAGCTGACGTGCCAAGAGGAGAGGAAAGCAGATACTGGTAAAACTGGAGATGATGGTAGTGATGATGCCTGGAGGAGGGATGGTGGAAGGTTATGATAAGGCTCACGTCATTACACTATATCACGGTAAAACAACAACAGGAACCCTTCGTCTGCTTTGTACCTGGTGGTGTTGTTGTTGACGTACTCGCGCGCTTGTGTGTGTGTGTGTGTGTGTGTTCCAGGTCACCGCACTGCACACATGCACACCTTCCCGTACACCACCACCACCACCACCACCACACGCTTATTGAAGAAATGAGGGCCACAGACTCATGCACCACCTCCCCGAAATGAGAGAAGGATCTATTCGAGCTGACTTTCATTCACTAGTTCCTGTTACATAGCTCTTTTTTTTTTTCTAAGGTCTTAAACACAGATCAGTAACTTTCTCACTTATTACTCTTGCTGTACAATAGTTCCAACTTTCTCACTGATTACTCTTGCTGTTTGAATGGTTCTAGGTGCCACTCACTCATTCACTCACTGGTTTATGTTACGGGAGTTCATTCTGGTTCTCAAATGCCACAAGAAGCCCCCAGACACCACTACTGCCCTCCATGGTAAGTGATAAATAATGTTGTTGTTCCACACATTTCACTGCTTGTGCCGAACTTTCTACTTCTCTCACAACAATCCTTCCTGCTTGCTGTCACACCTCTCTATCACCTTTTTCTGGCGCTATATGACCTCACTGTTGCGGCGTCTAATTTCATTCAATCAATCAATCAATCTCACAACAATCCATCACAATATTGAACTTCCCGTAGTGACTGTTATCAAAGTGTGTTTCGGTCACTTGCACTTTTCTTCTTGTAATAAATCTGCGTTACTTTCTTTCTCAACACTCAAGCAAGATTTGGTATCATCCTACAGTGTATCAAAAAGAATTCAACTCCGTTCTCAATAAACAAGAAGGTTCTGTGTCTCCATTTTTCAACTTAATCTTATCAGCAGTTCCTTAAGCTTAATCTTCAATCAATTCATTTCCTGTCTTTGTGTATTTGCACGTGGCTTCCAACAAACAGGAAACGGATGAGTAAGTTCCCCTCCGAGTGGGACGATGGAGGCGTAAAAGTCCATAGGGAGTGAGTGAGTTATTATGGGAATATACGGACGATAAACGACGAGGAAGATTAGTTCATTAGATGTTGTTACTTGCTGAATGTTAGAACGCTGGGATGTTGTAGTCAACGCATTTTCATTTAAGGGGAAAGTATTTTTGTGTTGGTAAATCTGAAGCAACTGAATCCTCCAAACTATTCCAAGCAACAGAACACTATTATTTTGCTCTTCTGGTCCTGTTTCCTAGCATACTATGGAGGAATCAAGGCACTCCAATGTACCAAAAAAGAATTACCACCTTAATATTGAGGAAATGTTATGGAGTTCACTTACGAATTCTGGGGTTTGTGTTTACATGTGTGTCTTTCCATTAAATGTATAGGTAAAGTTAGAGTTCATATACGGTACGAATTTTGGTTTTGTGGTGTTTACATGTGTGTGTGTGTGTGTGTGTGTGTGTGTGTGTGTGTGTGTGTGTGTGTGTGTGTGTGTGTGTGTGTGTGTGTGTGTGTGTGTGTGTGTGTGTGTGTGTGTGTGTGTGTGTGTGTAGCACTACCAAAGACAAACTATTACAAGTACAACAATAATACTTGGTAACTACCGGTACTTTAGCTGAGAATGTATGTACAGTTTGTGTAGAGAGACGTGGGTGTGGTTGGTGGCACGTGGGGGTTGGGTTGGGTTGGGTTGGGTTGGGTGGGCGTGGTCCTGAGGTGAGTGGGAAGGCGTGGGTGGTGGATAAAGTTGAAGAGGGCGTGTGGGGTTGATGAGGTTATGGTGTGGGGTTGATGAGGTTATGGTGTGGGGTTGATGAGGTTATGGTGTGGGGTTGATGAGGTTATGGTGTGGGGTTGATGAGGTTATGGTGTGTGGGGTTGATGAGGTTATGGTGTGGGGTTGAGGTTATGGTGTGGGGTTGATGAGGTTATGGTGTGTGGTCATCAGTATTGGAGGTGGGGTTGAGGAGTTGAGTGAGTTGGGGGTGACTGATGTGATTGTGACACGGTAATGGTCATGTGGGGAGGAAGGGGTTAGATAAGGCGGGGGTGACAAGGTGATTATACTGGTAGGGGTTGAGTGAGGTTGGGGGAAGGTGTGGGTTGAATGTGTTGGGAGTAATACGATGATATTGATGGGGTTGTGTGGGTGAGTGGGGTGGGGGTGACAAGATGGTTATGCTGGTGGGGGTTGAGTGGGGTTGGGGTGCCTCTGGTGGTAGTGGGTGAGGGAGGTGAGAGGTCCCAGTGAGAGGTGGGAGAGCAGCGGTGGCAGTCTGGGCAGGGTAAAGGTTAGACGGGAACTGGCACTCTAAGGCACTCACCCACACCATACCCCTACCCTACCCACACCATGCCCCTGTCCTACCCTGCCAACACTATGCCCCTGCCCTATACTACCCTACCCACACCATGCCCCTACCCTACCCTACCAACACCATGCCCCTGCCCTATACTACCCTACCCACACCGTGCCCCTGCCTTACCCTACCCACACCATGCCCCTGCCCTACCCTACCCTACCCACACCATGCCCCTGCCCTACCCTACCCACACCATGCCCCTGCCCTACCCTACCCTACCCACACCATGCCCCTACCCTACCAACACCATGCCTCTGCCCTACACTACACTACCCTACCCTACCCTGCCCTGCCCTACCCACACCATACCTATACCCTACCCACACCATACCTATACCCTACCCACACCATGCCCTACCCTACGCTACTCCAATCAACCCTGCCCTACTATACCAAAAAGGTTAATACTCTCCTAAGTCTTCATGCCCTACCCTACCCTACCCTACCCTAATGTACGGTACCTTAACTTACCCTAAACTACTCTACCTTGCTCTACGCTACATTGAGAGAGAGAGAGAGAGAGAGAGAGAGAGAGAGAGAGAGAGAGAGAGAGAGAGAGAGAGAGAGAGAGAGAGAGAGAGAGAGAGATAAGGGGAGATGAGAGTATAAATAGCGTTGGTGAGACTATGTCGTAGCAATATTTTGGGAGTCATAAGCACACACTCTAGCCTCAGGAAGGAAGGTAAGGGGGACTGACTGACTGAGTGACTATGTGTCGATTCCACAGTGGTATTCGTTTGTAAACTTCCTAGCCAACCACACTTGTAAGGCTTCATTATTTTCCAAAACCTAAGTATTCACATTCACAAAATCTATCAAACAGTTAGATGATAATGATGACTGCATAGTTTACTCACCAAATTCATTAAATAATTCACCCACAAGTCATTTACACGGCTAAGATTCTTTCGTTTGCGTGCTTACAAACCACTACCAACCACTGTGGAATCGACCCTATACCTACACTCTTGTATACACACCACCAAGTTCTGCAAATAACCAATTCCTCGCGTTTTCAACATGTAGGTCATGTTTACGCTTTGGTTAAGGACCCTGTGATCGTGTTTGAGACTTGGTGGCTTCTGATTCTTCCTGACTATGCCACGAAACAAGCTCTTTCTATATAGATGGTGTTTCGTGGTAATGTTTGAAAGACTCATTTATCTCCAATAGTCTGACTACATCACAGGTCCCTTATATGTACACGATAAACGAGAAGGAATACTGGTACTTCAATACATGTTACTTGCCGAATGTTAGAACGCTGGGATGTGGTAGTCAACGTCTTTTCATTTAATATATAACTATTGATATTAACTACAGTATTACTACACACATAGGCCTGCAAGTGCCTATAAAGTCTGTTTCGTGGCATAGTTTGGATATATGAGTAACCATACAATTGGCTAACAGGAAATTACCTCCTCAAGTTAGGGGACCCTGTGATGTACTCTAAAAATTGGAGGTAAATGAGTCCTACAAATATTGCCACTAAACACACACACCTATAGGGAAGGAGCTTGTTTCGTGGCATAGTAAGGAGGGACCAGAAGCCTCTAATTCTCATACACGATCACAGGGTCCTTAAGGGTACTACAGTGATGGTATATCTGGAGCAAATGATTCCTACAAACTATTCCAAGCAAGAGTCCACCATTATTTTTGTTAATCTAGCTCAGTTTCCTGGCATATGTTGGAGGAATCACAGCACTCCAATATAACAAAAGTATACCATCCCCTTAAGGGCCCTGTGATCGTGTATGAAACTTGGAGGCTTCTGATTCCTCCTGACCATGCCACAAAACACGCTCCTTCCATATAGGTGGTGTTTCGTGGCAATATTTGAAGAACTAATTTACCTCCAATTTTCTGACTACAACACAGTTTCCCTTAAGTGTGAGGTGTGTGTGGTACAGCAGCCGTCACTCACCGTAAGTTTATTAATTTGTAAGATTTATTACGCTGAGTTAATTAGGAGGGGAGAGGGCGACAAGGGGGCCAAGCTGAATCTCTCTCTCTCTCTCTCTCTCTCTCTCTCTCTCTCTCTCTCTCTCTCTCTCTATGTACAAAGAGAAAGAGAGAGAGAGTGTGTGTGTACAAAGAGAAAGAGTGTGTGTGTGTGTGGTGTGTGTGTGTGTGTGTGTGTGTGTGTGTGTGTGTGTGTGTGTGTGTGTGTGTGTGTGTGTGTGTGTGTGTGTGTGTGTGTGTGTGTGTACAAAGATAGAGATTGTGTGTGACTGTGTGTGTGTGTATATAATTATGCTCTAGAACCTCTTGACCTCCACTCCATACCAACCTGAACGTTAGCCAGAAAACACACCTTCAATGAAAAAAAAAATACACACACACACACACACGACAGGAGACATGTGACGTGAGTGAGGGGAGTGAGAGTAAAAGTAATATATTAATAACCTCCTCAAGAACCATGGCTAGACTACAAGATGGTACTCCTTCCTTTAACACTCACCATCCTTCACCTAGAGACATGGACGACAAAAATATCCTTCCATGTAAAAGTGCATTAAGGGGATTAGAATTTGTTATGGTTATGTTAAAGGGTTACTACTACTACTATTACTATTCTACTATTACTACTTTAATACTACTACTACTCTACTACTACTACTACTACTACTATTTTACTACTACTACTACTACTACTACTACTACTACTACTACTACTACTACTACTACTACTACTACTACTAATAATAATAATAATAATAATGATGCCTAAAAATTCTACGAGGAAACACACGTACAGTCGGCGGCAAAAGTCCTGTCGCCTGACTTGCTTCACCGAGGCATGCGATGTTCTTAGACTCGAGATTATTAAGTGCAGAAAACGTGCGTATTTCTCGAGACCATGAACTCTGCCTGTCTCGGTGAAGCAGGTGAGGCGACAGGACTTTTGCCGCCGACTGTACAATATATCTTACTTTATTTTTTGTAGCAAAAAATAGCAACTTTATTAATTAAGTCCTAAATCATTGCCCCTTAAGTATGAGAATTGGAGACTTCTGATTTCCTTTGACTATGGGTCGATTCCAGTGGTATTGGTTTGTTAGCTTCCCAACCAACCACACTTGTAAGGCTTCATTATTTTCCAAAAGCTGAGTATCCACATTCACAACATCTATCAAACAGTTAGATAATGATGATCACTGCATAGTTACTCACCAAATTCATTAAATAATTCACCCATAAGTCATTTACACGGCTAACATTCATTCGTTTGCGTGCTTACAAACCACTACGAAAGACCGTGGAATCGACCCTATGCCACGAAACAAGTTCCTTCCGTATGAATGGTGTTTCTTGGCAATGTTTGAAGGATTCACGAACCTCAAATTTTCTTATTATTGTAAATACATACATCACGTGGTCCCCTAAATACAGTATACAGTATAAGCTAGTCTACTGGCTAATATGGTACATATGTCAATTAGGTTTGCAATACATCATTAAATATAGTCCGCTTGTAATGCCAACAGCCAGACACAATTCATATACATCACACACACACACACACACTCCCTCTCTCTCTCTCTCTCTCTCTCTCTCTCTCTCTCTCTCTCTCTCTCTCTCTACAGGCATTTGTTTTGTTACCACAGTTTGAAGGGGTCAGTATCCAGCATAACTTCCCCATAATGTAATCAACCCCTTAAGGGCCCTGTGATCGTATAGAAAAAATGGAGGCTTCTGATTCCACCTAACCATGCCACGAAACAAGCTCCTTCCTTATAGGTGGTGTTTTCGTGGCAATATTTGAAGGACTCATTTACCTCCAATATTCATACTACGACACAGGGTACCCAAGCTGCTTGTATATAATTATATCAGTGAGAACCAAGAAGTTACATTAGGACAAAGTGGGAAGTGACACTGTGTCTGTCTACCTGCCTGTCATGGGGAAGAGGGAGTGAAGTAACAAGGCATTAATAATAATAATCCAGTAACTGATTCCCTTAAACTATTCCAAGCAACAGGACATCATTATTTTAGTTAACCTGGTCCTGCTTCCAGACATACTTTGGAGGAATCAGGGAGATCTACTGTACAGCCACAATCAAATATCCACCGACACTTTCCTTCCATTGTAGTAAATATCTTGGTAATAAAGAACAACATGTATATGATTTTGCAGCACATCATAATAATAAATGAGGGGGCTGAGTTGACATAAGGTGTTGTTGTATGATTATATTTTGATATGATACTGATGTTTGCACGATGGAAGGAAAGTGTCGGTGGTTATTTGATTGTGGCTGTACATACTCATTCCTCACCAGCATTATTGTTGTTGATTTACCTCTCCCTCATTCTCCACCATTAGGCTACCTCATTATTACCTTCTTCCTCATAGGCTTACCTCAACAGTTTTATTTCTTCTCTCCATCAGCGTCACCTCATTAACCTCTTCTCCTCCTCACTTCACCATAACTTTACCTACCTCCCTCCCTTCCTCTTCTACTATATATACCTCTCGTATCTCAACTCTCCTCCTCACATTACCTGCCTTTCCCTTCACCCCCCCCCCCATCCTCCTCCTCCTCCTCCTCTTCCTTTATCTATCCTCTCCAACACGTAGTCTAGATTAACGTAGAATCGTAGATAAACAGGAAACCTCGTAAAAGGCCACTATGGGCCTCCTGTTGCCTGTACTTCCTTTGTATTCCTCCTCCTTCTCTTCATCCTCCTCCTCCTCCTCTTTCTTCTTCTTCTTCTTCTTCTTCTTCTTCTTCTTCTTCTTCTTCTTCTTCTTCTTCTTCTTCTTCTTCTCCCCCACATCCTCCTCTTCCTCCTCACTCATAGCCACCAGCCGTCTAAAAATATGTTGAGTGGTCACGTTACGAACCACGGCCATGAGGTTATGAGGTGAGAGAATGTGTTATAATGACATGTGCAAGGTTATGATGATATGAAGTACAGTATGATGAATGAAGATGTTAAGATGAAGCAATGGAGATAATAAGATGAGGAGGAATGAGAGTATGAAGTGATTTAAAGATGAGGCAATGGAGAGGAATGAGAATATGAGGTGTTGAGGAATGAGGGTGATATATGAGGAATGAAAATATAGATATAAAAATGAAGCAACAGAGATTAACAAGACAATGAAAAATGAGAGCAGGCCTATGAAGTGATGAGGAATGAGGTTACGGATATATATATATATACGGTATACAGCAAGACCATTGTTATTGGTCTTGGTATACAGTACAGTGATCGACAAAAGTCTGTGCCGGGTGTAAACAAAATCAACCGAGTGCGATAGGCAAGATGTTTTTTCCGTGTGGAAAAGGAGTAGTACACAAACTGATTCATTTTGATGTTAGTTGGTAGAACAACAAGTTTTCCTAAACCCTTCCCAGAAAAAAAACCCCAAACCATTAGGTAATCTAAGTGCTTTACCGTAACGAGGGTCAAGTGGGTCACTCTCCTTACGGCGGTAAACGTTAGAACTTGTGTTACAAGTAACAAAAAAGGTTGACTCATCCGACCACAATACGTTTAGCCACTTTTCCTCAGGCCAAGCAAGATATTCCTTGGCAAAAGCAACCCTATGTTGCCTTTGCTTAAGAGTCAAGATGGGTTTCTTTACAGGGCGTTGACAACACGAGCTGAGGTGCGAGGGTTCTTTTCAATGTCTCTCTTCAATATGGTCCTGGCACGAACCGACACTTTCGTAGGCCTTCCAGACCTAGTCATGTGGGTAGGAATGTCACTAGTGCCACCCTGACGAAAACGAGAAACCCATTTCCTCACAGACCGATGGCAAACACAAGTTAAATTGGCTATTTCTTTAGTTTGATGGCCTGCTTCCTTTAAAGCAACTATCTTTGCAATAGTATCCTGTTTCAATGGAATGTTCCTAGCCATTCTTAGGTAGTAGCACACAGTATATGACAAAGAAAGAGTCACAAAAAGGAGACCTCACTCTTCACTGACCACACCTTACGAAACTACGAATAGAGAGCGAACACTAAATTAAGTTAATTATCTGTGACAGTACAAATAGCTACCCTCCAGTAAGTACCTCCTCTCAGGGAAAATACCACGGCATCAGTTGACTTTTGAAATATTTCCCTCACAAAGATACGGGTCTTTCATTTTTCGTCAAAAGTCTGTGCCGGCCTACTCTACCCGGCACAGACTTTGGTCGAGCACTGTATATGTATATATATATATATATATATATATATATATATATATATATATATATATATATATATATATATATATATAGAGAGAGAGAGAGAGAGAGAGAGAGAGAGAGAGAGAGAGAGAGAGAGAGAGAGGATAATGGAAGGCAGAATCGGGAGAGATTAGGTGCTGCAACCTCGAGGTCATATAGCGCCAGAAAAAAGTGATAGAGAGCTGTGGCAGCAAACAGGAAGGAAATAGGAAGAAAGGAGGGACAGTTGAAGAACTGAAAGCTAGTGGCTGGGGCCGAAGGGTCGCCAAAACCCTTAAAGTATTGCCCACATCATTACAGGCAATACCCCCATACGAGAGAGAGAGAGAGAGAGAGAGAGAGAGAGAGAGAGAGAGAGAGAGAGAGAGAGAGAGAGAGAGAATGTGTATGTATGTGTGTGTATTTGAGATATATATATATATATATATATATATATATATATATATATATATATATATATATATATATATATATATATATATACATATATATGTGTGTGTGTGTGTGTGTGTGTGTATTTGAGAGAGAGAGAGAGAGAGAGAGAGAGAGAGATGAAAAAACATGATGCGTAGAGGTATAGGCTAGGTGGAGGGGGGTACAGGTATGCTTGGAGGGGTTGGATTGGTCTGAGTGTTCTGAGAGCGGCTCATTCTGATTATTTACCTATCGAGTGTGAATGACAGCCCTTGCATGGTCTCTCTCTCTCTCTCTCTCTCTCTCTCTCTCTCTCTCTCTCTCTCTCTCTCAGATACACACATATACACATACACATACATATTTCTTCTCTCTCTCTCTCTCTCTCTCTCTCTCTCTCTCTCTCTCTCTCTCTCTCTAATCGTTTATAATAGTTTGAAACTCTTCCACTACTCTCCACTATAATATTTTCATCTCCCAGTACTGCCTCTCTCTCTCTCTCTCTCTCTCTCTCTCTCTCTCTCTCTCTTAGCCTATGTAGGACTAGAAAGTTTAGGGGATAGCATACTTTTGGTACATTAAAGAGCCATGATTCCTCCAAAGTATATATATATATGCCAGGAAACAGGACCAGATTAAGGACCCTATGATCGTGTATGAAAATTGGAGGCTTCTGATTCCTCCTGACTATGCCACGAAACAAGCTCCTTCCATATAGGTGTTGTTTCAAGGCCAAATTTGAAGGACTCATTTACCTCCAATTTTCTGACTACATCACAGGTCCCTTAACAAAACTAATGTTGGCCTGTTGCTTGGAATAGCCTCGAGGAATCAGTTGCTCCAGATTTACCATTAAGGGACCCGGTGATGTAGTCAGAAAATTGGAGGTAAATTAGTCCTTCAAATGTTGCCACGAAACACACACACACCCATAGGGAAGGAGCTTGTTTCGTGGTATAGTCAGGGGGAATCAGAAGCCTCCAATTTCCATACACGATCACAGGGTCCTTAAGTATGGTCGATAACAACTGTGTCGCAATACGCAGTGAAGGATATCCATACATATTGTTCGGATGTGTGTGTGTGTGTGTGTGTGTGTGTGTGTGTGTGTGTGTGTGTGTGTGTATTACATTATGTGTATTGATGTGTGAATTATACATGTGATTTTGTGTGTGTAAGTGCTTGTGTATGTAGGCTATGTGGTTGTGACGTGTGTGTGTGTGTGTGTGTGTGTGTGTGTGTGTGTGTGTGTGTGTGTGTGTGTGTGTGTGTGTGTGTGTGTGTGTGTGTGTGAATTATACATGTGATTTTGTGTGTGTAAGTACTTGTGTATGTAGGCTATGTGGTTGTGACGTGTTTGTGTGTGTGTGTGTGTGTGTGTGAATTATACATATGAGTTTGTGTGAGTGTATGTAAGCGTATATATAGTTGTATGTAGGCTAGGCTATGTGGTTGTGACGTGAGTGCGAACTAAATATTTTTTGCTGCGTTTTTTCATCCTACTCCTGAGGTGGTATAAGGCGCAGACGGAGGAAGGGTGGGTAAATAAGGGAGTCGCCAGGTGACTATCCATTTATAACACCCAAAACATGTTCGGTGCTGGGCGGGAGGGAGGGAGGGTGTGGGTGATAGGTGAGGGGCGGGGGAGAGGGTGTGGGTGATAGGTGAGGGGCGGGGGAGAGGGTGTGGGTGAGAGGCAGGAAGGAGGGTGTGGGTGAGAGGCAGGAGGGAGGGTGTGGGTGAGAGGCAGGAGGGAGGGTGTGGGTGAGAGGCAGGAGGGAGGGTGTGGATGAAAGGGCGTGGCGGAAGGGAGGGTGTGGGTGGTAGGTGAGAGGCAGGAGGGAAGGTGTGGGTGGTAGGTAAGAGGGGGAAGGGAAGGTGTGGGTGGTAGGTAAGAGGCAGGAGGGAGGGTGTGGGTGGCAGGTAAGAGGGGGGAGGGAAGGTGTGGGTGGAGGTGAGGGTGGGAGGGTGTGGGTGGTAAGTGAGAGGCGGGAGGGAGAGTGTGGGTGGAGGTGAGGGCGTGCGGGAGGTGTGAGTGAGTGGAGGAACAGTGTGGATGGAAGGGCGTGGCTGGTAGGTGGCGGCAGGAGAGGGAAGAATGATGTAGAGGTGAGAGGATGAAAGGTGCATGGGGGAGTGAAGGAAAGAAGGGAATGTTGGAGGAGACGGAGGGAAATATGAAGTGGAAGTAAATATAGTGGAAGGGGGAAGAGGTGAGAAAATGAAAGATAGGTAGGCTAGGTGGAGGACGGGGATGGACGGCAAGAAGCAACCCATTGAGCTCGGAGGGGTGGATGGTAGGTGAAGGATGAGGGGGTAAGGGGTGATGTTGGCTGGATGGAAGGAGGAGGGGGGGGGCAAGGAGAAGTGGATAAGAGTGGATGGGGAAGCAGTACAGCCACAAGCAAATAACCACCAACAATTTTCTTCCATCTTAGTAAATATCTTGGTAATGAAAAACAACACGTGTGTACTTTTACAGCCCCTCATCATAACAATTGAGGGGGTTGAGTTGACGTAAGGTGTTGTATGATTATATTTTGATATGATACTGATTTACTTGCACGATGGAAGGAAAGTGTTGGTGGTCATTTGATTGTGGCTGTACGTGGGGTTGCACGAGGTGGTTGATGGGACGTGGGGGAGGGAGAGAGCGGTGGTATCGGGGTGATGGGATAAGAGGGTCATTAAGTGGATTGGGCAGGCAAGTGGGGGTGAGGGGTTAGCCTAAGTGGGTGAATGGTAAGTGACAACGGGGTGTAAGGGGATGATGTAGGGGTGGAAAGTGTAGCCTATAAAAGGACCAGAAATCCACAAAATAAACAGTATCAATATTACACACTCTGAGAAGATATCGATAGGCCTATAGGGGGGAGAAATTGATACACAAACAGAAATAAGAATAAAAGAAAATAGTTACATACAGTCGCGGTCAATAATAATCATCCACAAACGGGTATCTCAAACAATAATATTTACTGTCTAATGTTTTCACGTTCACAGATGATGTTATTGTTTTAAGTAGTGCGTAGCTGCTTGTATTAAAATAAAAGATGGTAGTTAACTTATTTATTGGAAAGGTTATTATCTAAGGAAAAGAGGGAAGCTGTCAAACTCTTACGTGAGTTACCCCTATATGGATGATTATATTTGACCGCGACTGTATATCTATCAGTCTATAAAAAAAAAGTATAGAGTTACAGAAAGAGTTTGATAAAGAAATATTTTTTAGTTCATCGTCGAATCCAGAAATTATTTGGGTGATCTTTATGGGACCCTGTGATGTTGTCAGAAAATTTGGGAGATATACGAGTGCTTCAAATCTTACCACGAAACACCAACTATATGGAAGGAGCTTGTTTCGTGGCATAGTCAGGTGAAATCAGAAGTCAGAACCCTCCAGTTTTCATAAGATCAGCCACAGAAATGAAAACAGTATATATTGTATTTATTTCCTTTGGGGGCACATTCCATTATTCCCTGCTTTTATATGTTGACATGAATAGACAACAGTAATTGATTGATTGATATTAGATGTCGCAACAGCAAGGTCATAAAGCGGCAGAAAAAAGTGATAGAGAGGTGAGACAGCAAGCAGGAAGGAAATAGAAAGAAAAGAGGGACAGTTGAAGAACTAAAAGCTAGTGGCTGGGGCCGAAGGGGTGCCCAAACATAGACAACAGTACATATTGATCATGTTTGACCCAATGGCATAGAGACTGTACGGTATGCTTGAAGGTGGCGTGAAATGGAAATAGAATAACAAGTATATTATGCATTAAATAGTTCATAATTATCTTTGTTCTAAATCTAGCCCAAACTGACCTGGCTATATAACCTAACCTAATGAGAACCAGGGCAAACTACGACCTAACCAGAACCAGGGCAAACTACCAGGACCTAACCAGAACCAGGACAGATTACTGGGACCTAACCAGAACCAGGGCAAATTACCAGGACCTAATGAGAACCAGGACAGACTACCAGGACCTAATGAGAACCAGGACCTAACCAGAACCAGGACAGACAACCAGGACCTAATGAGAACCAGGACAGACTACCAGGACCTAACCAGAACCAGGACCTAATGAGAACCAGGACAGACAACCAGGACCTAATGAGAACCAGGACAGACTACCAGGACCTAATGAGAACCAGGACAGACTACCAGGACCTAACCAGAACCAGGACAGACTACCAGGACCTAACCAGAACCAGGCCAGACTACCAGGACCTAACAAGAACCAGGACCTAATGAGAACCAGGACAGACAACCAGGACCTAATGAGAACCAGGACAGACTACCAGGACCTAATGAGAACCAGGACAGACTACCAGGACCTAACCAGAACCAGGACCTAACAAGAACCAGGACCTAATGAGAACCAGGACAGACTACTAGGACCTAACAAGAACCAGGACAGACTACCAGGACCTAACAAGAACCAGGACGTAATGAGAACCAGGACAGACTACCAGGACCGAATGAGAACCAGGACAGACTACCAGGACCTAACAAGAACCAGGGCAAACTACAGGGGCCTAATGAGAACCAGGGCAAACTACGGTAAAAATTTACAATTACGCCTCCAAGTCTGTGGGGTTTTTTTAATTGCCATGAAATGCCTTTGTTTCATTGTTTTTTTATCTAATGACTTTCGGAAATTATGCATTTTGTTACTTTTCATTTCCCCCTCTTACCCTTACAATCTTGGGGGAGGGCGTTGGGAATTCGGGGTTTTGGGTGGGGGAAAACAAGTAAATTAGCTTATTTCGCCTTGATACTGGTTTGTTGACCTGCATAAATGTCGAAAAATTGAAAATCCGAGCCAATTTTTGGCACTATAAAAATACCCAAGATCTTGGGAATTTGTACCTGAAATTTTTACAGCCAGTCGAACCAAACTGACCTGACCTAACCTAACCTAGACCTAACCCTGGAATCCTTCGGTCCTAACCCTGGCATCCTTCGGTCCTAACCCTGGCATCCTTCGGTCCTAACCCTGGAATCCTTCAGTCCTAACCCTGGCATCCTTCGGTCCTTACCCTGGCATCCTTCGGTCCTAACCTTGGCATCCTTCAGTCCTAGCCCTGGCATCCTTTGGTCCTAACCCTGGCATCCTTTGGTCCTAACCCTGGCATCCTTCGGTCCTAACCCTGGAATCCTTCAGTCCTAACCCTGGCATCCTTCGGTCATGACCGTAGCTGGCATCCTTCGGACCCAACCTTGGTTGGGCTTACCTTTATAGGTATAGTGAAATATTAACATTGTCAGGTCACAATCTGTACACCAATTAATTGTTGGCGATGAAGACATGCTGTAGGTACGTACTTAGAGTAGCTTGAGCGACCTCCATTATTGATACAGCTGAGTCTAGAGCTGAAGTGTGACGTGTCACATTTCTTACCACTTACCTGGCGGAGAAATACATATAAGTGACTGTAGAAGCGCAAATTTCTGGGAAATTGAAAATAAGATTGATAACTGGACTTTAAGAAATATGCAGCTACCGGTACTTAAAAAATGCATGTAGCGTTAAGATGTCACCACAGACTGTGTTGCACGTATATGTAATTCTGTGTATGCAGATAGTTACCTCAGGACTACTTGCTCAGGAGGAATACAGACAGCCATTAGTGGATGCAATGAGGCTCTGCTGCATTCAAAACTTCGACAAAAGACGGGCGACGAAAGTCACGAAACGCGACCTATAGTATGGCGCTTGTCGTGAGATCCGCCATGGTTGTTTATATTTCGGACTTAGAAAAAATCAGAGGATGAATACATGAAGTTGTATATTGTGACGAAACCAGATGCGACCGACAACTGACGGTATTGTGTATAATATGAACTACATGTTTGCTTACTCTCATTAAAATCCATACTTAGAAACTTTATCCCAAACTACTGGGACCTAACCAGAACAGACTACCGGGGCCTAACCAGAAATTAATAAGCAATGCAATTAGAATGTATAAAATTAATAAACAATGCAATAAATAAGAATGTACAAAATTAATAAGCAATGCAATTATAATGTATAAAATTAATAAGCAATGCAATTAGAATGTATAAAATTAATAAGCAATGCAATTAAAATGTATAAAATTAATATATAATGCAATAAATAAGAATGTATAAAATTAATAAGCAATGCAATTAGAATATATAAAATTAATGGTAATAGTCAAGCGTTTGTCCATAGTATGCTTTCTCTCGAGGTTTTAATAATGCAATGTTTTATAGTGTCTTTTGAACTAATTTACTGTTCACAACCGTCGCAAATTAATGTTTTGAGAGATATCACCCACCCCCAGTCTCCCCCAACTCAATCTCCGAAAACACATCATTTTCGCCATATTTGAACTCTATTCGGTAAATATTGAATGAATTACCGTTATTGGGTATGGTTTTTCTACCTTCATTACCTACTTATTTAGACCATTCTAAGACTATTTTCTTCTATGGCATTTTCTCCGCATTTACAAGATAGGGCATATTCAAATGGGGCATTTTGAAATTAGCCTGACTGTACGGACAAAAGCAAAGACTAGAAGGAACAACAGATCAGATGGCAAAGTCATTAATAGCCAGACAGATATTAGACACTCCAGCACAGCTGTCCTTCCTTCCTTCTCTACACACACACACACACAGACTAATTAACGACTTGATCTGACTGAGATCATTTTCTCACTCTCCAACATACATCCATACACACGTACACAGAGTCACCCTCGCTTGACCAATCTCCAATGACATCTCTCTGCTTCAAGTTGTGGTAAGAGGATATAGCAGAAACCATTAACCCCTTCCTCCTCTCTCTAGTTTCACAGAGAGAGAGAGAGAGAGAGAGAGAATGGGAGAATAAATGAATAAGGAATAAATTGGGAGAGAAGAGGAGTAGACAGACATACAGAATTAGATTGACCATTCACAGGCAACAGTTGTCACTCTAGCTATTTCTGTAAACTATTGAGTTTGAAATGTATATAAGCAGAGGAGGAACACTAGGATTCAGGATACTTAACACTGACTCCCTAAGGGCTATAAACTGTCTCCATAAGAGAGAGACACAACAATATAAGACAAGGCACATCAATATAATTCTCTGTATAGATATAAGTATATAGTAATAAATTAAGCCTTAAGAAACTTGTGAAGAACACCACAACGCCGAGCTCGCTACCTAATACAACAACAACAACAAGTACTACTACAACTCCAGAACAAGGTACTGTATCAGATCCTGAACGAGTTAAAGCCTTAGAGGACTGGTACATTTGATGGCAGCAGTGTTTTTGCAACAAGGCAAATTGCAAGGTAAAGACTTCACGGGAGTACAGCGACTAACATAGTTCACAGACAAGTTGAAGGAATCTACTTGTAAATTCTCTCAAGTAATTTCTTCAGTGGGTATAATCTTACGACCTCTAACGAGGGAGATAAACCACAAATTCTTCACCTACAAAAGCCACCTCCTTCAACATAACTGCAACTCGACGTACAAGGGGACCTCATCTACTTCACAACAAATAATCATCACTTCATCACTACCATATCGACGTCCCTGCATAAATTCTCTCGTAAGGACAACGCCACGACCTCCATCACCACCACGCTGACGCCTTGTTACGTAAATTCTCTCGTAAAGGCAAGTCAACGTTCATCATCTTCACTCCAATAACGACTGTTAGTGTGTTAGTGTGCGAGCTAACTAATCATCGCTTCGCCTCTTCACCACATCGTCGCCTCGTCAGACAACACCCCAACTAGACTTCAACTCGTCGTCATCGTTGTTGCAACTACATTCAACTAAAAGTAGGTACACATTACATGTTACAATACATTATTTTTCACTTGTACACGAACATGTTAGAAAAGAATTAGGTTCCTCATTAACAGCCCAGAAAGAAAGAAAGAAAAAAAAAGTGCCAAATTAAAACAAAGTAAAGATATTCTCCCCCATTAATCTAAAGGTATCACAACTAACTTCGAATATCCCTGATATTGATTCATTAGCCTCCAAGCTAGATTCCCCTTGCCTCCCTATGTCTCGTTTGTGGTGCCAACACATTCGAAATACATTCTTCTGCTTCTCCAACCTTACCCCCATTAAACACTTGATCTGTCATACTATATTAACCTGTATTTTCTCCAACAATGGCTACTCCTCCACAATCTTCTACTGTCTCTGCTTTTCATACAACTTCTTCTGGCCCCACTACCTCTTCTATGCAAAAAATGACAATATTACCCACCCACAATTATTTAAAGTATTATACGGGAGATAATCGTAACGTAAGATAACCGAATCAATGTGCATTGAAAAATACCGCAATTTCAACCTTAGTTATGGTATGTATAAATTAGACCCAATAATGAGATCCTTGGTAGAAATGTCCCTTCCCTCACCACACACACCTCACCTCACCTCACCTCACCCACACCTAGGTGACGCCCAAGGGGATTAACACGTGACCTGCCCTCACCGACACCTCCTTCTACCCCATCCCACTGACACCTCCTTCCCTCCCCCCTCCACAAACTGTATATAAGTTCATACCTATGTACTATCTGTCATTCCTTTCTTCTCGCTAGACCACTGAAGATGGTGGCAGTGTCCACCGAAACTGTATGGATTAATATATTATTTCCGTCAACAAGAGTGGGTTTTATTCACCGATTATACGGGAGATAATCCAAGATATGGGATTCATCTCTTCTTGCGTCATTTGGAGGATGTGTTTTACCAAGCGAATATAGGGCAGGATGCACATAAGGTAAGATTAGTGAGAGAGCATATTGCACCAGATAGTCCAGCCAGTTATATGTTAACTACAATGCTTTTTCTGATCCAGAGAATTTAACGTCATATGCTACATTCAGACAGTCACTTATTGATGTTTTTGGGGATGGTAAACTACATAATTCATTATCATGGGTTCTGAGAATGATTAAATCAAAAGCAGAAAATATAAATACAAGTGAACCAGCAAAAGCACTTGCATTATCAGGGTCTCTAGCTTTGAATTCGAAGGAATCTCGTATCATACATCGTGAATTACAGATTACTCAATACATGGGTACGAAGATTTTTAATTTTGATGCCACACCTACTCAAGGGGAATCACAGGGCAAACATTGCAAACACTGTAATGAAAATAATCATATTACCAGTGAATGTTATAACTTACATAATACTAAAGGCAATTATCAAGGGAAAAGTAATCATAAATACTGTCATTTACATGAGTCAAAGTCGCATTCCTTAGATGAATGCATGATCCTTAACAGAATGAAACGGGACTTGCACAATCGAAATATGATGTATGAAACGAGACCGCCACAGTATTAAAATAGCATCAAACGTCCCGAAAATAAGACTGTAGGCCCTATCGTCGCATGTACCGATAATGTACTATAATTCCCTGACCTAATATCACATAGTAACACCTCCTTAATGATAGACACAGGCGCCGCAGTTTCCTTGTTATCGGATAATTCCTTTAACATATTGAGCAAATTAGGTCCCCAGCGGCATTTATAAACCAAGATTGAACAGGTGACATAGAATTGTCAACCATGACACGCAATAAATTACAGGTATTAGGGACACTAACCCTTCCTGTACGGTTAGACAAGGGAACTAACCATATACATATTGAATTTTATATAATACAAAATTATAAACTAGGTTTATCATACCTTATCAAACAAACCATAATAATTAAACCTCAAACATAAAATAATACATTTTAGGAATTAATGTATTCCAATACAGGATTGTCCAGGCCAATATATTAGTCCATGTTATGTTACCGTACCCCTATATGTATTGAAAATGAGGGAAATAAGTCCATTATCATAAAGGCCATTGCTGCATATATTATATTAACTCCAAATTTCGTCCATAAATTGAAGGTAAAGCTTCCATCTCAAGTACAGCCACATACTACCGTTCTATTCTTAACAGAACCAATAAAATAATATATAACCAGGGATTAATTTACTTTAACCAATGTAAACAGTGAAAATATCACTGATATTAATAAAACATCTACCAATATTTATGTAAAGAAAGGAACATATCTATGTGATCTGTACAGATGGAAGTTAGACCAAATACCACAAGGAAATATTGTATCGGTTCTTACCGAAGGGTATAAAGTGATAGTCAAGTAAGGGAGCAACTTAGAAATTTTGTCAGTGGACGCGATTTTCCACTTTATCGTGATAATCTCATCACCATACTAGCCACATATCGAAAAGCGATTGCCCTACCTGGTGAATCCTTAGGATGAACCAACATGTTAAAGCATACCATTACATTAACATCCCCTCAACCAATTTACTCGAGCATATAGACTACCGTACCTCATAGTAGGCAGAAAGTTGTAAACAAAATAATAAATGAAATGATGGATGAAGGCATTATTAAGAATTCTAACTCCCCTTTTAACAGCCCAATGTTTTTGGTTTCAAAACTTAATGGTGAATTTAGGCCAGTAATTGATTACAGAAAAAATATATAATGTTACAATTAAAGATAAATATCCCCTCCCTCTTTTAAGATGTTTTGTCTAACATTGGTGAAACAAAGCCTATGATATTCTCCACCTTAAACTTGGTCAGTGGAAACTGGCAAGTAGCATTAATAATAAAAGTCAACCCATTACGACATTTAATACTTCCCATGGCTATTATGAATACATTCGTAGACCATTTGGGTTATGTAATGCTTCATCCACATTTCAGCATATGGTTAATTTTCGTATTGGTTTTATTAATACCGTAGTCATCGCTAATCTAAACGATTTGATTATTTTTCTAAAGACGTACATTCACAATAAGTAACAATAAAGAAGGTTATACAGAGATTACATTAGGTAGGCCTCAAACTTTAAATGTCTAAATGTCATTTTCTTTACCAGAAAATTATAGAATCTTTGTACAGCATTTTTCCCAAGTAGCTAAACCCCTAAATAATCAACTCGATTATTCCATGGCAAGAATTTAGGGGGGGAATGGCGGGCTGTCACAAATTATACAATTCTTGCCATGGACAATAAAAAAAAAAAAAACTTGCATCACTCTGTCCTGGAAGAAGACTTAAATAAAGCAAGTGTTCTCTTTATCAACATTGTCTTTATTTTATTTAAACCTTTTTTTTTTTTTTTTTGGCGGGGTGGGATTTGGGAAAATATGCAGGGGAGCCACATGAATATTGAGAATTCATGAAGGGGGGAATAGACAGAAAAAGGTTGAGAACCACTGGCTTAGAGAATATTAAATGCTTAGGGAACTCGTTACTCTGTAACAAAACAGGAAACTTTAGCAATCTAATGGGCACTTCGTACTTTAGGAAAATCGTATTAGGCTATCCTTTACAAGTTTTCGCGAATTATCAAACGATCCTTGGCTTACTATAACCTCAAACCCTAACAGGAAAATTAGCCAGATAATATCTAACAATTCAGGTATTTCTCCCGCATATTGATATTAACTACCTTCCAGGACGATTAAATAAGGTAGAAGATCCCTTAAACCAGGGTTGCCAGATGCTTCACTTAGAAATAGGACAGACTCGTTATGAAAAAAGGACTTATGCCCTCAGAAAAGGACAAACCATAAAATATACAAAAATAATGCTTTGATGTTTTCTCATGTCCTTCAAAAGCTGATATTTGCATGTTTGATAAAGTACAATAACACCATTTGCAATAACATGCATTGTCTTGCCAAGAGAGCCACTTGAACTCATTCTCACAAGATTTATTATAAGTTCTGGCATCATTATAGGTTTTCTTCCACTTGCCTGAATTTATATTCCTGAAAAATAGGTTTGGCTACTATAATCACTGCATGCTTATAGCTCATAAAATATTTGGACACAGCCTTTTGATTGATATATCACAAATATTAAGCAATAAGGAACACAACTGTATTCAGTAAAAGAGGCACCGATCTCCTAGCACCTACTGGCCCAGCCACAAACCTCAACACCACACGGTACCACGAGTAATTACTGACTATTACTAATAAGTGTATCCTCGACTAGCCTCGAGGCTCGGCTTCTCCGTAACTTCGTAGACTTTACCACTCCCACCCTTCCCCTCTCACCTCACTATCCCTCGCAAACCGGACAGGTGCTGGACGCGTGAGTTTGAAACGGACCAGACGTACAAACCATGATCATACGCAACGTCTAATATTACCTAAGAACACCACAACGCCGAGCTCGCTACCTAATACAACAACAACAACAAGTACTACTACAACTCCAGAACAAGGTACTGTATCAGATCCTGAACGAGTTAAAGCCTTAGAGGACTGGTACATGACCTTACCTGACCTGACCTAACCTAACCTAGACTGCATCAGACTACCGGGACCTAACCTGGGCAAACTACCGGGAAATAACCGTGGTAAAGTACAGAAAATGACCGGTGCAAAATAGTGGGACCTAGCCGGATCTGGCAACACTGCTACAAAACGGTAATTCTTTCAATAAATACCCTAGATTCATCTGAAAAACATTACAAAGCATTAAATAATATTAGGTAGACCTCATCTAACCTAACCTAATCAGGCAAAATACGGGCCCTGGATGTAAACATTTGGTAGCCATCTTGAATTTATATTATTATACTGGAACCGACGGTTCATGTTAATGCATTTGCGACGGAAATATCCAATAAGGAAATGACGAACATATATTAACTATTAAGAAGTATACCCGTATTTGACAGAAAAAAAATAATGAGAGTGATTATGGACAAACGCTTGACTAATACCAAATTAATAAACTAAAAGGGTAATAAATAAGAATGTATAAAATTAATAAGTATTGCAATAATCCTAAATACGATTTAGGGCCATATTCAAGAACGTGTGGTGTATACGATGGCGTGGTACCAGTACGATGGCTGTATTTTTTGTTTGTCTATTGAGTCATCGTACCGGCAACACGCCATTGTATACACCACGGATGTTCTTGAATATGGCCCTTAGATTAATACAAAAATTACAAATGCCGTGGAACTAATTTTTTTATATTTAAGAATTATATATCTATATATGTAACTTACCCCACTCGGGATTCGAAGCCCAGGCCAGGTAAAGGTGTTGCCCACTAGTCCATGACACACACACACACACACACAAAAAGGGGGAATAGCTCCAACGTGAAGTATCCACGGCAGCCATTGATATCACTGAGATGTTGTCGTTGACTAATATTTTAGTGTTAAATCAACGGTACTTCAAAAAAGAAACAATATTGTTACAATCTCGTGATATTTTATGTGATTCATTACTTCGTGTTACGTGTTTCATCATCAAAATAATTAGTGAAGAAAAGAAAAATATATTGGGATCATGAGAGGTGGAAAAGAAACAAAAATTATAATAATAACTTTATTAATAAAATTAATTAAGGCTACTTATCAGTGGACGGTCCAGCAGTGTTGCCACTGCGGCACTGCTTCGTGGCGAGAAATAAAAAACTTGGGTTTCTATGGAAGCCCGTATACGAGACATTTTTTCGTGGCGACCAGAAAAATATGGCGATCGGGTTCATTTTACTCGCCATGCCACAGTGACTCCGACTCGCCACTGGTAACTGTGATAGATGCCGACATATCTTTACTATAAGGCCCGGGACACAAGGGCGCTTTGTGGTCGCCACACAAGGACGACACGAGTCATTCACCACTGAAGAGGGCGACAGTCGTCGCCGAAACTGTATGGTAATAAATCTTTTGTCTACCATTGTGAGTTTTCTTCGCCTTCACGTCTCCGCTACAGCGTGACAAGTGCGTGTGGTTCTTGCGTGTGACCACAAAGTGCCCGTGTGTCCCGGGCCTAAATGGCCCCCTTCACACGGACCAATCTTTTGTGACAGTGGCAGAGCTGTGGACGAACTGGCATTGTTGATGGTTGTGTTGGAAGAGAACCCAGCTGGTTGCAGTTAGTCACATTGGCTACGCTAAATGCATGGCAGTTTCTAGATATAGGCGAAGTAGACAGTTGCCTATAGGGCCCCTGAAGCCACAGGGGGCCCAAAGAGCCCCAGTCGAGAAAAGTGTGGGGGGGGGGGGATGAGGGCAGCCTCAGTTTCTTCTTGGATCCAGCCTCTTTTCCTCTTAAAATGTTCCAGATCAACACATTTAAATGTTACAGGCATGCCTCGAGGCCCGAAACCACCTTAAAAATATTGAAAGTTTTGCTAAATAGGGCCCCCCAAACAGCAACTGCGCCTAGGGCCCCCAAAAGCCTGGAAATTGCCCCTGGGCAAGTGGTATTGATATGTGTAGTGGCGAAATGTCAAGCCTTGTATGACTTATTTTTATTGAGCTGCCATGTGATGACACAAACTACCTCACCAACATCCATAATAGAACAGCATGTGGTTACCACGAAAAAATGGTCCGTATACGTATGAGGTGTTGACAGCATCCTACCACCGTCCATTAAAAAGTGGCCCGTAATACTGCAACACCTCGGTGATTTTTAGTGATTTAGCACCCCTTCGGACCCAAGCCACTTCCTTTCAGTTCTTCAATTCTCTCCTTTCTTTTTATTTCCTACATGTTGTTGTTAAAGTTCCTCAAGCTGTCTGGCCGAGCAGCCCCGAGCTCCTGAGGAAGGCCAAGGCCTGAACCGGGCTTCCCACAGTACCCGCAGAGAGTGTGAGGGGTGTGGTATTGCCCAGGTGACCGAAGCCATTCCCAGGGACTCACGCCCACTTGGTGGGGGCGAGTATGTGACGGTTTGGCCCCCATAGCTTCCTTCCTTGGTAGCCCTGAGGGGTGGTTCCATGACGTAGACACCACCACTCAGGACCTATCTCCTTCTCTCTCGAGTTACAGAGTCTTCTAGGTTTAAAATGATATTTTTTTCCTTGATTTCAACCATTATTCACCTGACAGTATCCCACTGTAGCATATACATTATACTCTGGTCTGATAACAACTGAACTAGGATAGTGTCTGGTACACAGGCTGTCTCATCAACCCCTTCCATCACTGAGGTTATAGACACAAACAGAGAAATACTGGCAATGATTATTGTCCAAATATTCATTCACATAGAATAAGGCCTTATTCTCTCCAAGAAAATAAAGGGCTGCCTGGCCATGATACAACACAGCAACATCTCTACCTCACTTGTCAAGATTTTACTGGAGGCTGTCCTATCCATCTGAAAGAGGCTATTTACTCCTTGTCCTAAAGGGAACACCCAGAGGGAATTTGTTTAGTATTGGGTAATGCTTTGTGTTGAAGGCGAGGTAATGAGGTATAGTATTCTTCATGGTACACTCGCAATCCACAATCCCTAGCCAGCCTGATTCAAAGCCAGAGATCTGAAGCAGGCGATTTCTGGACGACAGCCCACCCAAACCATCATGAGGCCACACAAATTTTGAACCAATGAAGGCTTTGGGTGGGCTGTCGTCTAGAAACCACCTGCTCCAGATCTTGAGCTTTGACTGAGGTGGGCTAGGGATTTTGGATTGTGAGTGTACTAAAGAGAAATACCAGGTGAAGCTACAATATAAACCTGGATAAGTAAAGCATTGAGAGAATAGGTTCATGTACAGCCACAATCAAATAACCACCGACACTTTCCTTCCATCGTGCAAATAAATCAATATCATATCAAAATATAACCATACAACACCTTATGTCAACTCAACCCCCTCAATTATTATTACGAGGTGCTGCAAAATCATACACGTGTTGTTCTTTATTACAAAGATATTTACTACGATGGAAGGAATGTGTCGGTAGATATTCGATTGTGGCTGTACCTACCAAAATACTTTATACCATACACTGCATTTATATACTGTATATATATATTATATATTTACAATAGCTCGGCACATTATTGGCAAAACTGATATGATATCAACACATATTATATATAGGACACCACAGCCAGAGATTTAAGCAAAGTGATAATTCTCTTTCTTTTCAATTCTGTGTATATTATCCTAACTTTTGCTGCAATTACTAAACAGCTAAGGTAAGTGATGTACCATCTACAAGTTTTGTTCACAAAGGACTGTACAATATATACAAAATTATTAAATAAATCCACAGCTTTCTGTCAATCTATAGCTCTGACTCATCTCTTGCATTCCCATCAAGGGTGGCAGTACGGTATGGTATGATACGGCATGGTATTTTTACATCTAAAAGTAAGGTATGGTACGGAATTATGTTATTTTTTTCGTACCTTTTCCGTACTTTACCACTGTCCAGAATAATATCCAGATGATAAAGGCAACAAAATAATTTACCTGAAAAATATCCTACTTTAAGATCTAAACCCCTTCTAGTGTGCGTGTGTGTGCAGTCGTCTGTTGCTGACGTGTTCAGTTCTTTTCCACTGTTCATGTACAGTTGGCTCCACTTTCACGTATACCACTTAGCATTGCCAATGTTGAGCCTCCCAGAAATTTGAATCCTGAACTTGTGTGATCATGATGTGAACCACTCTCTACCAAGTGAGATGGAAAGAGGGGTTGGGTTGGGAAGAGTGGCTTTGACATATACAATGTGGGTGCATGATATCTCGGACGCTGCTCACTTCATCAATGTGATTGGTTCACTAATCCTGGCGTCTGAATGTCTGGCCTAGACATTAATCTCGGATGACTTTAATAAGGTAATAAAATTACTCATACTGCATATGAATTTGTTGACAAGATATCACATAATTTCTTTTCAGGTCCTGTTTTCATAATACTGTATTGATAATTTTCGACAACAGACGATGAAGGTGGTGAGATGGAGAGTGAGGTATGAAAGTGGAGTACAGTGAAGGAGTGCTGGGAAGGGAGAGGGGGAAGAGTTGTTGTTGTGTTGTTATTTGGACTCGACGGGTATGGTACAAAATTACGGTATGATATTTTTAAAAGTGCGAAATTATTATATTTTTTTCGTACCATACCGTATTGTTCACCCATCTGACAGGCTTTAAATGAAAATAAATAAGTCTGTAGGAGATAGTCTAACTATACTCGATATTTTCTCAGCTGAGATTCCAATCTTTGATGATGCACCTGTGCAGTACTGTATGTCTATAGCTCTGATGCCTCGTTCTCTCCAGGAACTCCCCCAAAGTGGGTGGCTATGGCAGAAGTGTTTCCAGTTTTCTGTTCCAACACTCACTCCTTACTTGGTCCAGCCCTCCTCTGCCCCTCACGTTTCTCTTCTTTACATACTCTTCCACTCTGTTCTGCCATCTAACCAGTGGTCTGCCTCTCACACCAGGTGCCACAACTTCACTTCCATACACCTTCTTTACAAACTCCGCACCTTGCATTCTCTCTACATGTCCAAACCACATCAATGTATTACACTTCACTCTCTCAACCACTCCACACTCAATACCAATTGCCTTCTCACTTATATCACATCTCTCATACACACTCATTACTTTCTCCATCCCACCTAGTAACTCCACATGCTCCTCTTAAGTAACTGTATGTATGGCAAAGAGACAATATGGAGCTGCATTTGCAAGACTTATAATTGGAGTTATGATTATTCTGTGTGAGTATGATTAATAACATATGATATTTAAGGACCCTGTGATCATGTATGAAAATTGGAGGCTTCTGATTCCTCCTGAACATGCCACGAAACAAGCTCCTTCCATATAGGTGGTGTTTCGTGGCAATCATTGAAGGACTCATTTACCTCTAATTTTCTGACTACATCACAGGGTCCCTTAAGCCGTTTTTATTTTTATGCTTATTGTGGGTAGCCAGCAAGTTCACAGTAAGCAAGAACAGTATAATAAAGCATAGGTGCCACATCTAGGATTCTGGGCCATAAACTGAGAACAAATCAAGTTTAGCGACTAAAGCACATTAATACAGTAGAATTTTCATATATAAGAAATATTAAAGCAGAGTGAAATAACATCCAGTATTCATCGTTATCTATGTAATAGCACCGAGGTCTAAAAGAACAGGAAAATAATTCTGTAGCCATGGTACTCTCACTATTTTTGACAGACAGAAGAAAACCAAAAACAAACACTTTATCACAAACATTTTATCTCTTGATAATGACTAAGAGAATAATAAGGGTAATGATAGTCCCAGAGAGACCAAGTATACATTTCATATTGCGATTCTTGCGCTGGTAATGTTCTGCTCGTTTCAATTGTTTGGCTCCTTCTTCTACCTTGACTGCTGCATGCTCCACATTGTAGTCTATCCTGTCTAACACTGTTCCCTGAAATGATGTTTGAAAATATATATATTACAGTATTGAATGTTCCTTGTGCCAAGAAAAGACTAGATAATAAAAACAATTTTCATGCCAGGCAACACTGGTGACTCCACTCTTCCATTGAAAACCAAACTTACTCTATTTCTTTTTCTCTGAAGAGGTCAATAAATATAAGGCAGCAGTGATAAGTAAAGCTGATTCTTGTCCAAACATTATATATAAGATGTAAACCATTGATTGTGAATTAACTATTAACGTATTCCACTATTGAAAGTCGGGAGTATTTCCCTTTGACAAGATAAAATGTCAGGCACTAGAGACCCAGTAATGTAGTCAGAAAATTGGAGGTAAACGAGTCCTTCAAATACTGACACGAAACACCACCTATATCAAAGGAGCTTGTTTCGTGGCATGGTCAGGAGGAATCAGAAGCCTCCAATTTTCATATACGATCACAGGATCCTTAAGGGAAGTAACTGTTGTGGGCAAATTGGAGTACATGTAGCCCTCCGAACTCTATCATAAAACACGTCTCTACAGTCTTATGTGGAGGGATTCTGTTGCTTGGGATATATTGCAAGAATCAGAGGCCCAGAATTTCCTACAGCAGGTTACTTTCCTTAAGGGACCCTGTGATGTGGTCAGAAAATTGGAGATAAGGGAGTCCTTCAAATATTGCCATGAAACACCACCTGTATGGAAGGAGCTTGTTTCGTGGAAGGTCAGCAGGAATCAGAAGCCTCCAAATTTAATACACGATCACAGGGTCATTAAGTTAATGACTAGCTTACAAATACCCCGGCTTCTACCTGCTCAGCGACTAAGTATGCAACATCTTTGAAGAGTTGGTTGAGATGGAGAGTAGAATGGAGTACATGTTTTACTGCTTTGTCTCTTTCCTCCACCTGTGATGTGTTGTCTGCCAGAAAGATTAACTGCTCTTGGTTCCACGCTCTGCAACACCAAGCATTAATTAATCAGGAAATATGAACACTATCTCTTTTTGTCAACTGCTGTAAACATATTTCTTGAAAAATGGTGGATCTCCTCTCTCCAATAAAACACCTGATTTGTACCTGTTTGTACCGTAAAACATCTAAGATATGACAATTCTTTAAAATTTCATTTTTGTTCCAAGGTACTGAATCTAGGTCAGCATACACCCTTTTCACTAGTTTTCTAAACTTTTTACAAATACTTGAAAAAAAAAAAAAAACTCTGACATGCCACATCTCCAGTAGTGATGGTGGTCATGACTCACTGGTTATATGTGTTGGGACCATCAAAAGTTCCATAGTCGCTATCATAGTCTCCTCCACCTTCATGCACAAAGGAACTCGTCTTCTTGATGTTGTTCATGGCTGTAATACAGAATTATCATTAATGCATAACTTATTGACTATCTATTTATCTATCTATAGCTCTGATGCCCTATTCTCTCTGAGGTGGCCATGCCAGAATTCAACAAAGTTTATGGTAAAATTAATTACTGTAACTATAAATGAAAGAAAACTAATTTACAAAGTATTTTTACAATACTGAGGTGAACTTATCTCTTCCTAAACTGAAAAGCCATTGTTTTACTGAATAGAGTTTGGTATATCAGAGAATTATTCAGATGGAACTAGGCATCCGGTTTATATGTAATATTTGGCTTAAGGACCCACGTGATGTAGTAAGATTTTTGGAGGTTAGCAAGTCCTTCAAACATTACCACAAAACACATTGAAGGAGCTTGTTACGTGGGATAGTCAGGAGGAATCAGGAGCCACCAAGTCTCATACACAATCATTGTCAGGGTTCTTAATGAGGTTTGGTTTATCAGAGTTTGCTGTACAGTATTTGGGGTTCTGCCAATGCACTACAGTACACATTTAGGAAGCTCACACACACACCAGCTGCTAAGTTGTCCCATCAACACAAGAGAAATTCCCCACTTATAAGTACTGAGGACATGATAATAAGTAATGTACTACCCTATACAGTATTGATACATGTCCAAGTCATATTAGTACCAATATTTATAATTGTCAGAAGTAGATACTCACATGCGGTGAAAGCAGAGCAGGACGTCATGAACTCATTTTTCACTTCCTGGAGAGCAAATCCAAGAGCCTTCACTACATTCCTATTGAGTATGTCCTCTCGTCCACCAACTCCACTGCCTCTACTGTGCTTGATCTGTACCATCAGCATTTGACATCGCTCTAAACTCTGTAAAACAATATGCTTATATCATACTACTTCTGTGGTTAGATTAATGGTGGTTGAACCAAGCCTAGTTACTCCTGGTATGTAAACTAACCCTTGATGTGACCTAGGTTCCACACCTTTGGGTCGATTCCACAGTCGTATTTGTTTGTTAGCTTTCTAACCAACCACACTTGTAAGGCTTCATTATTTTCCAAAAGCTGAGTATCCACATTAACAAAATCTATCCAACAGTTAGATAATGATGATCATTGCATTGTTTACTCACCAAATTCATTAAATAATTCACACATAAGTCGTTTACATGGCTAATATTCTTTCGTTTGCATGCTTACAAACCACTACCAACCACTGTGGAATCGACACTTTGACATGGCATGTATTGCAGATCACCTTTAGGACCGACTAATGTAGTGGTAAGCTAGTACTGGTGTACCTATTCTTCATGTACTCTACAGCCACAATCAAATAACCACCAACATTTTCCTTCCATCGTGCCAATAAATCAGTATCATATCAAAATATAATCATACAACACCTTATGTCAACTCAACCCCCTCTGCATTATCATACACGTGTTGTTCTTTATTATCAAGATATTTACCACGATGGAAGGAAAGTGTCGGTGGATATTTGATTGTGGTTCTACCTCCTAAAAGTATCGTTAAAGTAATGTGCTGTACAATTTGCCACACCAGATGCTTATAGCTTAGTAACTTTTATGTTTATTAGCAGTAGCGCCGACGACAGCTAACCACGCTTACTAACCCTACCGAGACGACAAGTGGTCAGGCAGCATGCGTCATTCTGTCCGTTTCGCCATCTTTCGTACCAAACATTAACGATAGTTTTTGGGAGTTCTGTTCCAACACTCCCTCCTTACTTAGTCAAGCCCTCCTCTGCCCCTCACGTTTCTCTCCTTTACATACTCTTCCACTCTGTTCTGCCATCTAACCGGAGGTCTGCCTCTCACACCAGGTCCCACAACTTCACTTCCATACACCTTCTTTACAAACTCCTCACCTTGCATTCTCTCTACATGTCCAAACCACCTCAATGTATTACGCTTCACTCTCTCAACCACTCCACACTCAATATCAATTGCCTTCTCACTCATACCACATCTCTCATACACACTCTCATTACTCTCTCCATTAGGGTATGTAAGTTGGTAAATTCACTTGTGTTTGTATATTTCAGTAGGAATGAATATTCTGCTGATGAGTCTGATTTCATAAAGTTCATCTCAACACAGTTGGGTGAAGAGAGAACTACAGAGAAGCTTACTTACTCACGATACAATAAATATCCACAAGATTAATTAGAAGACAGTAAAGCTTATATGAGTGTCACTTCACTGATGTGCTACAGAGAAGTTCATATTTCGATTATTAAAAGTTAGTATCCCAAAGATTTTTCCAATTTTATGTTTTATTAAATATTTATGCTATTATTTCTCTTTCCCTATTCTGTTCTGTACTAACACACATCTGAATGGCTATCACCATAGAGAGAGAGATCTACCCCCAATACCTCCTATCTCTCAATCCCCTCTTCCCATTCTCTCTCTGTGCTTCAGACAAGTGAGTCAACATACTCAAACACTGAACCCCAAATAAACAGGCATTGGCAGTGCTGACTGTACCAAGAAATTGAATCTGGAGCTGTACAATTATCTCTCCTACTAACAAATAAACCAAAGGTCGGGAGATCGATTCCTCTCAGGAGAGGGCCTGGGAATATTTACTCTTTCGATTTGAGTTTCAGGCACTAACTCTAAGGCCACCGAACGTCGTAAAACACCCTCGTTGGTACCATAACAGCTGCAGTATTTGGGAATTACCCTCACTTCCCTCCCTCTGTGGCTGGGTACCAGTTCGGAAGTCGTGACGTGTGTGTGTGCAATCTAACTTTCTTTCACTCCAGTTTTCTAACTACTAATTGGATATGAATTCGGTATCTATTGAAAGAATTACCGTTTTGTAGCAGTGTTGCCAGATCCGGCTAGGTCCCAGTATTTTGCCTCGGTCATTTCCTGTACTTTACCACAGTTATTTCCCGGTAGTTTACCCAGATTAGGTCCCGGTAGTCTGCCCAGGTTAGGTCCCGGTAGTCTGATGCGGTCTAGATTAGGTTAGGTAAGGTCAGGCTAATTTCAAAATGCCACATTTGAATATGCCCTATCTTGGAAATGGGGCATTTGTGGAGGAAATGCCATAGAAGAAAATAGTCTTAGAATTGTCTAAATAAGTGGGTAATAAAGGTAAAAAAAAACTTACGCAATAACGGTAATTCTTTCAATATTTACCATGAATTCTTTCTATCACATACTCTAAACATATCTGAAAAGTTCCTACTCCTAAAAGCTAGAAGTTCCATTCATAAAACAGATTGATAATTATTACCCAGTATTTTTCATAATTATCAGACATACAAAAACACCAAAAATGTTGTTATTGTTCCCCAGACAATAACAACATTTAGGATGTTCTTTTAATTACTGTTACTCACTGAAAAACACACACACATGCACATACCCGCCTGATCTCATTGGTATGTGCCGCAAGTTGCCGTTCCTCTTCCGTGTTGTCATCCAGCGATGGCCGACGAACTAGATTGCTCTGTAGGGCCGCAACTCGCTTGGTCTTCTCTCGTAGTGACACAACATTATACTGTACCTCCTCCACCAATCCTGCCCAGTCTGGCAAACCTCTTCTCTCACCTCCATATCCTAAACCATTCTCCAGCTCCTCACTTAACACAAGAGATTCCTGGTCCGAGTATGCCTGCAATCAGAAACACAAACTGAGTTAAAGGACCCTGTGATGTAGTCAGAAAATTGGAGATAAATGAGTAGCAAGTAATAAGTAATTATGCCTCAGTAGACTAACATTACATATTATAACAGGTAACAAGTAATTATGCCTCAGTAGACCCACATATTATAATAGGTAACAGGTAACAAGTTATGATAAATATTGCGATTATCTGCGTCCTCGTTTTTCACATTTTCTGTCATCCGAAATCGCCCATTTCTTTTCCCATTTTATTTAGGAGACTGTTATATTATGTGGAAATATGTAAAAACATGAATAACATTTGTATGTATTTATCTTTGTATGTATTTACTTTGAAACGAGAGTGCGGCTTACCTAGCTGGTTCCCGACTTCCCGCCACTGCGTGCAGTGTTGTCAGATACAGGAATACTTCCATGTTTTACAAATTCTGTCCACTCTCGGGAATTCGTATGAATAATGTTCAATAAGTAGCCCAGTTGAGCGGGAAATTCAACCATCTAAAATTGGGATAAATAATTTTTTGATCACCAGACGAAATAACCTGACCTAACCTAACCTAATCTAGACTGTTGTCACCTTCGGGACCTAACTTAATGTCCTTCGGGACCTAACTTAGTGTCTTTCGGGACCTTTAAAAATAAAATAGATCCTGTGGATAGGAGCTAAAAGTATCTCGATTGGGTGGGTCAGGCGTATTGTACACAACTGCCTGCTGGACCTTCCATAATTTTGCCAAGGGGATCTGGTAACACTGTCCGCCCTACCTCAGTTCGTCTCTCCGCTACTGAAATGTCGTATCATAAAATTGAAATATCTAACAAAGAATACATTTCCACAAGATAATTCCACTGAGTATTGATATAGGTAACCGAACCCTACCTAACCCAACCTATCCTAACCAGTAGTTCGCCGGCGCAGATAATCGCAATATTAGCTCAAGTAATTATGTCTCAGTAGACTAACGTTACATATTATAACAGGTAACAAGTAATTATGCCTCAGTAGACCCACATATTATAACAGGTAACAGGTAACAAGTAATTATGCCTCGGTAGACTAACGTTACATATTGTAACAGGTAACAAGTAATTAAGCCTCAGTAGACTAACGTTACGTATTATAACAGGTAACTGCTACTAACCTCAACATGTAACAAATAACTGCTATTAACCTCAACAAGTAACTAATAACAATATGCTTACCTCGACTCGTTTATACATATTTTTCCTTTGTATGGCCTTATCCCTCATGATTATAAATACATGGGTTAAGTTTTTGGACGCCATTTTGACCTAGTTACCAATGTCAGTCTGTTGGATGTACGAATATAACTGAATTTTTAAACTATATATTAATTTAAAAGGTTTTTCTACTGGTGGTGGTGTGTGAATCTCTGCCTCTCTGGTCTGGCTGTCACAGTGTTGCCAACTTGCCAGCTGCAGGTCTGCTTGACGAAATTTCCCCAGGTTTAACATCAGAATTTCCCTTTTTGCCTCAAATTCAACATCAGAATTTCCCTTTTTGCCTCAATTTCAACATTAGAATTTTCCCTTTTTACCTCAATAATTCCCTGTTACTCTTGAACATTGATGGTCTTTTGGTTTTTCGTGTAGAAATTTCACCGTTTGCTCTTGAACAATCTTTGTATAATTCCCGGTGCGGACTTCAAAATTCCCTAAAACAGAGAAATTTTCCTGCGCCTGGCAAAACTGAGCTGTCACTTCGGTCTTTTGTTGACGTGTTGAGGATAATCTCAATTTTATGATGATTTGATAAAAGTTACAATCGTCATTGGGAATGATAAAAAACAAACAAAATAATATTAACTCGGCATTTCTATTACATGTAGATAAATATAATTGTTACTATTTGTACAGTTATTGAGTTATATATTGACCTCCCAGAATTGAGCCCATATAATGTAGTTAGAAGATTGGAGGACAAGTCCTGCAAAATGTTGCCATGAAACACCATTAATATAGAAAGAATTTGTTTCGTGCACAGAGCTATAAACATAGAGCTCGCCACTCCCCCCCCCCCCTTGCGTGTCGCCACCACATAGCTCTGTGGTTTCGTGGCATAATCAGGAGGAATCGGAAGCCTCCAATTTTGTTATCTCACAATTGCTGGCTCATGGGACCGCATTCAAGAACATCTGTGGTGTATAGCTTACGATGGTGGTACTGTACGACGGCTCTGTTCGTTTGTGGAGCCATCGTATCGCTACCACATAATCGTATGCACCATGAACATTCTTGAATACGGCTCATGGTTTGATTCTGGGGTGGGATAAGTTGTTCCTATTTATTTATATTATGGGACCACGTGATGTAGTAAGAAAATTGGAGGTTAGTGAATAGTCCTTCAAACATTGCCACCAAACACCACCTATAGGGAAGGAGCTTGTTTTGTGGCATAGTCAGGAGGAATCAGAAGTCACCAAGTCTCATACATGATCACAGGGTCCTTAAATTATTTGGGAACTACAGTACAGTAATTATCACAGTCTACAGTTTCTTTATAAATCCCACATAGGATCTGTATAATTTTCCAAAGGTACTAAACTGAAATACTATACAGAGATTATCAGGATATATTTTACCAGGATTTATATCTGTACAGTCGCAGCACATAGTCCTTGACCAGACTTCCCCTTACACCCTGTTCAAGGACTATGTGCCACGACTTGTAACTCCCTAATGTCAGTACTCTTACCACTCAGCTCCACCATATACAAAAAAAATGGTACCTGGTGTTTAGGGTGCAGTAGCCGAGTGCCAAAATGAGCATTGTTAAAATGAATGGCACTGTATTTTCATTTAAACTGATAATTTCGGACAAACTAATACAGTCTACTGCAAAACCTGCTATATGATAGGAAAAGGATACACACAATTTGCTTTCCCATTAACAAGTATATTTCATGATACAAGTACAGTAAAAAAGTGAGAACAAGAAAATAAATAGTAAACAACTGCTTCTTACTGTCATTAAGAGTCCATACACAAAGGAAAAGTTAACTTATTAACTTATAATGAATAAGGAAAATTTGAAAGAAAAACAGAGGGGCAGCAATGCCATATATTTAATACAGTACTTAAAATATAAACTGAGTAAAAGGCAGTCTTCTATGTGTTAGAAAATTCATCAGCAACAATGCAGTAAAACACTGCAGTGTATTCACCAATACTACTGTGAAAAATAGGCTTTCCCAGACACAATTTGCCAAGTGTCAATGTATGGTATATATGGACATAGAAGTGGAATAAACAAAATTATCAAGACCCTGGGGTCTGATAGGAATGGAAATGAGCATCAACCAAGACACAAATGAAACTATTGTAGGTTGGTAGGCACGAAAGCTGACAAAACATGTTGGATTCTTCATCTCGTAATCTAAGTCATGTGCTAAACAGGTTTCAACTGTTTGCATAGTGACTATACACTGGAAATGCACTTCATATCTTTAACTTCATTTACTCTTTCTAAATCAGTATATCAAAATCTAATCTGTATTGACTATGTGTCACCTCAGTTCTTGCAAACATTGTATACAGTGAATGAAGAACTAAAGAATGTGATACCCTAATAGTAAGTAGTGCTGTCACTTGGTCAGTTGTGTCGTGGAATGTCCCATAATTATGACACTGGTCAAAATGTGAGTGGATGTATAGAAGTGCCACACAACAACGTCTGTCTAGGTGTTAAAAAATCAGGTGAAACAAGAACTAGGCATAATAACCAATCACTTTACAAAGAAACCAAATGGTTTTCAAACTTAAGAAAAAGCATTCTTCAACAATACTTGACAAGGGAATATGCATCATGCCAAGTCTTGCTCTCAAACGTGCACTATACACAAGATATCAGAGACTTTTCAAAGCCTCACAGTAAATTTATATAAAAAAAAACTTATACCCTACACTAGTCATAAATTCATACAGTGAACCAATCACGTCAAGATTCATTGCAAACTAACTCTACAGTCATCCTCCACACATTTGCAGGGTCTCCCCAGCAATCTTTCCCAAAAGAACCTAACACCATATTATGCCTAAGAGTACACATTACCCACATTAGACACAACACCCATAAGTAAATTATCATACAACAGATCTCTAGTCAAACAGCGTAGGCGTGATATTTTATTTGTATGGTGGGTTAATACTGCCCCCATGTATGGAGGCTGATTATGGTTCTAATGCAGGAAGACATTACCAGGGTATCTCCTTTCATTCAGACATTCCATGTCAATAAGAAAACTAGTTTAAGTAGTAAAGGTTAGTAATATACAAGCTTAAAGAAGCATGCCAAAAATAAATTTCATGAAAACTTAAATAAGCAATATGGAGCTCTACCCTAGGTTATTATTCACATAAAGGCAATGTGACTGTAGCTGTGACTGTCTTCCTGTACTAGACAAGTTCTGAACAGGCTATCACAACCTTTCTCGCAGAAAGGGCTTTGACACACCCATAACAACTGCCTGGTATGTTACAGTTTCACTCCACAAAGCACCTACATACAGCAAGAAAAGTGTGAAAGGCATCTGACTGGTTAAGAGGGTATGTACACACAACAGTTGAGGAATGCCACACAGTATGAGCACCACAAGTTAACTTGCGCTTGTCACTTGAAGCTGCCACTTCCGGTTGCCTGTAAACTCCCTCTACCTTTACATTATTTGCTTTTTATAAGTGCCTCAAGTCTTTGTCCTGGCTACACCAAGACTTGACATATACAGCCTTGAATGATATGGATATTATATGATGCATAACTATATTACCCAGCACATCATCATCACTTTACTACATCACTATCATGACCAAAAGGAAAGTTTATATCCATTTCATCCAGCAACCATTTTCTATATGCACTTCTTGAACACTTGGAGTCCTCCTACAGTTTGAGTTCTTATATACAGAGCTAACACTTCCTGGTAAAAATTCTCCCAGCAACATTTCTTCATTCTTTGTACCTCCGAAGGCACATACTGTAGTCCATATCAAAACAGCATAGGTTGTCCTTTATGAAAGATCTGAAATATAAATACAGCAGTTAATCCAAGTAACTATAACAAAAAAATAAAGAAAACACAACGAAATAGATAGTAACCTAATTTCTGAACACAGGCAAGAAAGGAAAGAAGAGCTAGTATGGCATTATATAGATGGATAGCAGGAGATACCGTAGGTGGATAAAGTACTGAAAATGGGAAAAGTTTCAGGTATTGAGTGTGATGACAAACTGTAACAGAATGGATGTGGAAAATATGGTAATTTGTGATGGCAAAGGGCAAAGTTTAGGAAGACCGAAAGTCAAGTATAATATCCCCTGACCAAGAGTTGAGGGTGAGAATAGTATGTGGCAACCAGGAATAAGGGTCGATTCCATAGTCGTTGGTAGTGGTTTGTAAGAACGTAAACGAAAGAATGTTAGCCATTAAAATGACTTATGGGTGAATTATTTAATGAATTTGGTGAGTAATAATGCAGTGATCATCATTATCTAAATGTTTTAATAGATATTGTGAATGTGGATACTCAGCTTTTGGAAAATAATGAGGCCTTACAAGTGTGGTTGGTTGGGAAGCTAACAAACGAATACCACTGTGGAATCGACCCTAAGACACCTTAGTTAGTGGAGTAAGGTTTGGGAAAGAAACAAAAGCTTCAGTTGAAGATGAGAAAATTAAGTCTACCCGAGATACATAATGGCGAATTATTTAGGGAAAGTTGGTTATAAAAGATGTTTTAGGAATTGTGGTGACAATAAAACAGGCAAAGAATATGGGTGGTCCTTGAAATTAATAAAACAGAATAGAGGACAGTTAGGCCTCTTTCACTCGAGGCTGCCTCCCATACTATTCAATGGAGCCTTTCATATGACGCCACTGCGGTTGCTCAGCCGGTAACTGTTTGCCGACGGTGGCTCACTCTTGCAACTAGTGGCCGCCACTCGTTGTAAGGCATTGTTTCAAATGGGAGCTTTCATATGGCGCCAACAGTTGCCGCCACCCAGAGCTGTTCAGCTGACCTCTGTCCATCACTTTTAAAATTTTTACTGTTATCCAAGCCTTTATGAGGAGCAGAGCTGTTCAGCTGACCTCTGTCCATCACTTTTAAAATTTTTACTGTTATCCAAGCCTTTATGAGGAGCAGATGTATTCGATGGAAGGCGGGAAAAGCATTGCGAAGACAGTGGGGAAGGCGAAAACAGAATAACTCATTCATGAAGTAGAGATAAGGCCTGCATTATGGAATGCTTCCTGTGAGGAATACAGCAACAAAACAGAAGAGAGGAAGGCCTGATATGATGTCATGTTGAAACTTATTCCTGATTTTGAAGGCAAACCCCTGGGAAAGACACCAATCTTTTATTATGATCGAACCTACAAGCAGAAATGGAACGAACTGGATAAAGAAAAGAAGACAATTCGGCAATGGTGGAAAGAATACACAATAAGGAATGCCATATATAATGAAGTGATTGCCTCAAGAGAAATCAGCAGTGGGCAGATTGTTCGCACTTGGTGTCCGCTTTTGGGGGTTACTGTAGACGATGGTGATACTGCAAGCGGTGAGACTGACACAGAAAGTGAGGAAATTCTGACACAATTGTAAGGTTTGAGCTCTGCATTTGCCAATGTGACAGCCGAATCTATGAGGGAAGTTTTGAGCAGTGGTGAGAAAGAACTAACTGTAGAAGAAATGGTTCAAGAGATGGAAAGAGAAGCTGTGAGAGAAAGTGAAGGTGAAAAAGAGCTGGTCCCTAGGTGCATGAATCATTAAGGACCGTGTGATCGTGTTTGAAAATAGGAGGCTTCTGATTCCTCCTAACTATGCCATGAAACAAGCTCCTTTTATATAGGTGGTGTTTTGTGGTAATATTTGAAGGACTCATTTACCTCCAATATTCTAACTACATCACAGGGTCCCTTAAGAATGTTGCCCGAGTATTGGAACAAGCAGAGATTCTCAAGAGTTTAATCATTGAGATGAATCCTGACATCACTGAGGGATCATTAGAGGCCAATGAAGTCAACAGGCTACCTGTAATCCGCAAGTATTGGGAGATGTACAAAAAACACATCAACCACAGCCATCTGGTGATGGCACCGGACAGTCTAGTGTGTCAGGAGGCACTCGACGCAGCTACATCCCTTTTAAGGGGGTATATAGCACATTGTTTTGGGTGGTATATCTGGAGCAAATGATTCCAACTATTCCAGGCAACAGGATAGCATTATTTTTCTTCATCTGGGTCTGTTTCCTGGCAAACATTGGAGGAATCAAGGCACTCCAGTCTATCAAAAGTATACTATCCCCTTAAACAACTCATCTTCAGACAATTCTTTCGATGGATTTGATGAACAGCCATCTAACTTACCTTTGATGGTTGCCTTACATCACCATCAACACACATAAAATTCATCATTGATTGATTGATGGATATTAGGTGCCGCAACAGCGCGGTCATATAGCACTAGAAAAAGGTGATAGAGAGGTGAGACAGCAAGCAGGAAGGAGAGAGAGAAAAGAGGGACAGTTGAAGAACTAAAAGCTAGTGGCTGGGGCCGAAGGGGTGCCAAAATCCTTAAAGTATTGCCCACATCACCAATGCAGGGGTCAACACCCATGAAATTTCTATTTCATCACTGCATTTATAAAACCTTTAATACATGTTTAATAAATAAAATGCATAAATTTAACGATATATCATTCAATACCTTTGGCTTGTTTCCTATAAGTTTCTTACATATTATAATGGTCAAGAAGGATTAGTTTTGGGAAGCACCAGTACCGAACCTATTTCCCCCCTCTTTGTTTATCAATTCCAAGTAGACAATTTCAAAGTACACGGCGCCTGCTTGGTACAGTCGGCAAAAAAAGTATCAACACCACCCTTATGGACAGTGATATGTAGTGTTGGTGTTCCTGATTACAGATAAGCCACTCAGACACTTTCAGTATTTTATAATAATGAATTACAAATAGTAATTCACTTATAATTTTTTCCCTAATTAAGAATATTAAAATTTTCATCAATGGTAATAAAAATTAAGTTTGGTAATGAGGCCAATTTCAAATCTGGCAAATCCACACATCAAGAGCACCAACCTTACCGTGCAAATTTTTTAGATTTCAATGTAAGGGTGGTGTTGGTACTTTTTTTGCCGACTGTACATAACCCCACTGTATCATACTCACATCCAATCTTCGTATATCCCATCTCATATTCTCTCCAAATCACATCAATGTATTACACTTCACCCACTCCCCATTCCAAAAATCATCTTTAACTTCTCTCACACCCATACCACACTTTTTATACACACTTATTACTCTCACCAACAAGACAACAGAGCTACAAACATATAGATAGTTTGGGGGCCCGACCATTTGCGTGGCTTCGATCACCCAGACTAGGGACTGCTTGGAAAGACAGTCTGGGGAACTACAACAATATATAGATAGTATGACATGGAAGTAAGATTAGATAATATCAGTACAAAAATAGCATAACCATAATACTCACAGCTGGGAAGGGCTGCTTGGGAGAGCCTTTGCTGAATCTGATCAGTTGTGAACCGCACAAAGCAGTCATACTGCTCAGCAAGCTTAGAGGCCAGCACCTTATCATACTCCTCCCTGATAGTAACTTCGCGCTCACGCAATAGTTGCTCACAGATCAGGTTCACCTGTAAATATATGAATTTTGGTTTGTGAAATTCACTGTTACAACAGGCAACCAATCACAGAATATCCAGTTAATAAAGTATGTAATTTCTAAGAAGTCTTAAGGTGGTGGCACACTGGACATTTCTCACTAGCATGCTACTTGTTTTTGCTACTCGCTTTGTGTTTTGCGATCCAAAATGAGTAGCAAGCAGCTGAATCTTGCTGCTGGAAGTGGATAGCATGCTAGTAGAAATTAATAGCAAGTTTTGCTCTTAATTTAGAATGCTCAAATGAGCCAGCATTTATTATATATATAAAAAAGAAATAAAATTGAGCATGCAAATTATTGTTTCCATGTGAGTTTGTTAATGATCTGGTTAATTGACTTTATTCATCTACTGAAGCATTATCAACAATAAAAAGTAGATATTCAGTTTTTCCTTTGACTATCACAGTAGTAGACTCACGTTTGTAAACAAAGCCTTGTTTACTCCTTTTTCTGTAATTCTTTATAAGAGCTCCTCCTGCTATCCCCTCCCCAATATTCGTATATAGTTTTTTGTTCTATTCATTGTTTATTTCACTGTAGATAATGTGGAGCTATAAAGTTCAGGGAAAATGTAGGGTTAATAAATTAATAAATGGGGACAAATAGGTGAACCTAGCGTAATACAAACTACCTAACCTAACTTAACACAAGTTACCTAACCTAACTTAACCTAGTACAGTATGGTCATTTTTAGGTTATTATTAATTTACACGGCTAATGAGGCTTTCAAATACTCAAGCAAAAGAAAAATCTATGAATTGGAATAATCAACACCCCAAAATCTATATTTACATAGTTTCATGTTTTTAACTATAAAATTGCATTTAAGTAGCACACAGCAACATACTTCTATGCATTAATAAACTGTACCAGTGTCTAAAAGTTACTATAGCTTTTAATATACCTGGTAGTATAATTATATTGTAGTGTACCCTTAGTTGTATAGCTTCACAATGGCTATACAAGTAGCCTACTGTATAATACTTTTTACTTTTGTTTTCTGTATTTCATAGTCTCACATTAACTGTACGGTATATACATTGGTATACAGCCTGGAAAATTTGTCATTTTCACTAGTCACTAGCTGCTAGCCAAAGTCACCAGCAAACCATTACCTGTGTGACAGATATACAAATTGTGCTAGCAAAGCAAGTAGTAAAACCGAGTAGCATGCTAGTGAAAAGTGTCCAGTGTGCCGCCACCTTTATTTTAAACAAAAACAATAACACACAGCCACAAGCAATTTGAGAAGAAAAAAGCTTGCACATATCCCATGTTTCATTCCATTTATTAATTAGAAACACTACCTGTCTGAAAGTGAAGAGAGGCTTGTCTTTGCTGAGGGAGGACTGGTGATGATGGCTTGAGTTGGGGTGGAGCGCCGCCACACCCGCTACAGAAGTCGAGGAGGCAGGCTGGGATGAGGTAGGTGAGGCTGGGGAGGGAGGGGAGGGGGGAGATTCATACCCACCCTCACACTCCATACTGCGCTCCCCACACTGCAGGATTCTTCGTCGTTTCAGCCTACGGATCTCCTCCCGAACATTCTGTGCGATTTGCTCTGAAAATTTTGAATCAACGCAAATTGTAAAATATTCTAGATTACCATAACAATGTTCTTGTTTACCACAAGTAACTTACTGCAAATTCATGCACTGTATATGCAGTGTAAAAATTGGTTACACTTGTGATGCATACATTCTTGCACCAGAGAGGTGGTGGAGTGGGAAAGAAGACCAATCTTAGAATATTAGACATTTCAAGTTAACAAGTGCATGGTAATACGCTGGAAGTAAGAAATGAAGTGAAAAATTTAAGAGAACTACCAGACGAAAATCTTTCTTTCGAGCTCAAATTAATCAAGTGGTGAAGGTTTCTGGTTACCATTTGAGGAGCACTACTTTTGTTAGAAAACATTTAGATGATGATACCATGAAATTGCTTCTTTACAACTAGGTCATAAGCAGACTGGATTATTGCAATTCCCTCTATTATGGTTTGCCAGACTATCGGTTAAGAAAATTGCAAATTATAATTAACAGAGCTGCAAGATTAATTTAATGTCTTCCATCTCGTGAGAGGATAACTCCAGCATTCATTGACTTACATTGGCTACCGATAAAGGTGAGGATTATGTACAAGATATGTATTCTAACATTTTGAGCCTTGAAATTTGGAAAACCAGAATATTTACAGATTCTTTTAATAGGTTTTTAAGTAAATGCACCAAGGCTCTTTAATGGATTGCCATTAAATGTCCGAATTAGTGAAAATTGCACGATATTTAAGAAAAAACTGAAAACACATCTGTTGGCTGAGTGTTATGACATGGATGATATGAACATTAGAAGTGATTATAGTGTTTAATAATATTGAGGGAGGCCTTGCAGAGCACCATTTGCTGATGGAGCAGGGCCTTGAATATCATACAAACAAGTAACAAGTAAACTATCAGATATTTAATACGCCTCTGAAAATCCCTCTTCCCTGTGGAGTTAAAAAAAAAAAAAAAAAATGCAATTTAACTAAAAGTTATAAAGTACCGGTACTGTATTATATTATCCTTTTTTCAGGTCTCTGTTACTTGTATTATAATTAAACCAACAATATTACTCAACTGAGAAAAAATTCTGGTACTCAAGAGTTTATAGTTAAGGACCCTGTGAATGTGTATAAGAATTGGATGCTTCAGATTCTTCCTGACTATGCCACGAAACAAGCTCCTTCCATATCGGTGGTGTTTCGTGGCTATATTTGAAGGACTCATTTACCTCCAATTTTTTACTATACCACATGGTCCCTTAATATTTGTGAATGCACTGCACTTCCAACCGTATATCACAACAGACTTTCCCTACCTTATTGTACTGTATATCTATAACATATACTGAAATGCATTCCCATTTAAGGGGGTAGTACGGTACACTATTGGTAAATCAGGAGCAAATGATTCCTCCAAACAATTCCAAGCAACAGGACACTATTATTTTTGTTCATCTGGTCCTGTTTCCTGGCATACTTTGGAGAAATCAAGGCACTCCAGTGTAATAAAAGTATACTATCCCCTTAATGTTACTTTCTCTCATTGTCATGCCCATTACAGCACTTTTACTACATAAAAATTAGACAATTACGTTTAATGACTTGGAAATGTAAAGATGACAAACTTTGGCATTGGGGCTATGGCTCAGATGGTAAAAAAAAAAAAAAATAAAATAAAATAAACATAAAAATTAGGAAATAAATATCAAAATAAATAAATAAAATAAAGTAATATACATAATTCAATAAAGTGAGGTAATATAAGTTAATAAATAAATATAGTAAGTAGTCATATCGATACATAAATAATATGAAATTGGTCACCTGGGGTAAGGGTTGGTGTGGCCTCCGTGAAAGGTGACTGTGATTCAGTGTTTCGGGCCGTGGCAGCAGCAGCAGATTGGGGAGACACACACATGGGCATGCAACGCCTCCGCTTGTGGGGCCTCGGTGTGCAGGTTCCGTGGTGAAGTGGGTCAAACTCCAGTGACCGTTTTAGAGTTACACATGCCATCGTGATTTGTTACCTACAAAGACGAAGAAACCTTTTCAATTCTTTCTTATTTTTTCATTATCGCCTTGAAATGCCGACGATTGTAATTTGATAATTATTTATGAGAGCTCCGCCTGGACTAGATATCAACAAAGGATTCCGTCCATTTCATTATCCTTTCAATGATATACTGTACGTTTCACTAAGTGAACTTAAGGGAAGTAACCGTTTTGGGCAAATTGGAGCACACTTAGCCCTCCAAACTCAATCATAAAACACATCTCTACAGTCTTATGTGGAGGGATTCTGTTGCTTGGGATATCTTTGAGGAATCAAGAGCCCCCGAATTTCTCACAGCAGGTTACTTCCCTTAAACCATATCCATCTCGTTAGTTTTATTACACATTCGGTACATATGACAGGCCATTCTGAGCTTAACTTGGTAAATATCTACTCTATTGCCAGTTGGTATTACGATGTTTTTACCATCTTTACCCACAAATTTATAACATTTAAAGACACTTTTCTTCTATGGCATATTCTTTGGAAATTTTTAAATTAGCCTGACCTTACCTAACTAAACCTAGACTGCAGCAGACTACCGGGACCTAACCTGGGCAAACTACCGGGAAATAACCGTGGTAAAGTACCGGGCAAAATACTGGGATCTAGCCAGATCTGGCAACACTGCTACAAAACGGCAATAGTCTAGATAAATACCGTTAACTCTTATGTAGTATTTCCTCAATGCTCCCATAATGTCTTTCATGCGTAAACAAAGTTAGTAATATACGTCAATAATTTTTCAACAAGGCCGGTCTCAAAGGACACTAAAGTTACAGGTATTTATCTAGACTATTGCCGTTTTGTAGCAGTATTGCCAGATCCAGCTAGGTCACAGTATTTTGCCCCGGTCAGGTCCTGGTACTTTACCACGGTTAGTTCCCGGTAGTTTGCCAAGGTTAGGTCCCGGTAGTCTGCAGCGGTCTAGGTTAGATTAGGTTAGGTAAGGTCAGGCTAATTTCAAAATGCCCCATTTGAATATCTTGGAAATGGGGCATTTCCGAAGAATATACCATAAAAGAAATGTCTTAGAATGGTATAAATTAGTGGTTAAAGAAGGTTAAAAACATTGTAATAGAGAACAGCAATAGAATTTTTAGAGCATAGAGGTCGTTTCCTCTTAAAAAAAAAAAAAAAAAAAAAAAAAAAAACTACATATAAGAGCGGGCAGAGCTTTCATCAAGAATTACCAGTATATCAAACATTTAATTTCATAAAACCATAAGCATTCGGTAAATATTGAAAGAATTGCTGTTATTGTGTATGGTTTCTCTACCTTCCTTACCCACATATTTAGACCATTCTAAGACTATTTTCTTCTATGGCATTTCCAAGATAGAGCATATTCAAATGGGGCATTTTGAAATTAACCTGACCTTACCTAACTTAACCTAGACCACGGCAGACTACTGGGACCTAACCTGGGCAAACTACCGGGAAATAACTGTGGTAAAGTACGGGAAATGACCGGGGCAAAATACTGGGACCTAACTGGATCTGGCAACACGGTATTATCACAGAAGCACTGTGTTCTTGGCTAGGGCCGCGCAGTGTTACCACATCCGGCTATATCCTGGGAATTTGCCCCGGTCACTTTATGATAGTTTACACCGGTTATATCCCGGTAGTTTGTCCAGGTTAGGTCCCGGTAGTCTGCTGTGGTCTAGGTTAGGTTAGGTTAGGTCAGACTAATTTCCAAATTATATTTGTAAAACGGGGCATATCTCGAAACCGGGGCATCTCCGAGAGAAACACCATAGATGAAAAGTGTCTTAGAATGGTCCAAAATAGTGAGTAAGGATACTAAAATATACAATTTAGTGAACCCAGTTCTTCTGTAAATTTACCGGCAACACTGCTACAAAACAGCAATTCTCTTAATAAATACCAAATACACTACATGTCTTATAGGGGCCAATATTTTGTACACAATTACAGAAATACTGAGTCAAAAACATTTCCCAAGCCATCATAAGGTAAATATTGAAAGAATTACTGTTATTGCGTACGGTTTTTCTACCTTCATTACTCACTTATTTAGACCATGCTACGACTATTTTCTTCTATGGCATTTCCTCCGCAAATGCCTGACCTTACCTAACCTAACATAGACCGCATCAGACTACCGGGACCAAACCTGGGTAAACTACCGGGAAATAACCGTGGTAAAGTATAGTAAATGACCAGGGCAAAATACGTTAAATATTGAATGAATTACCGTTATTGCGTACGGTTTTTCTACCTTCATTACCCACTATTTTAGACCATTCTAAGACTATTTTCTTCTATGGCATTTTCTCCGCAAATGCCCCATTTACAAGATAGGGCATATTCAAATGGGGCATTTTGAAATTAGCCTGACCTTACCTGACCTGACCTAACCTAACCTAGACCGCATCAGACTACCGGGACCTAACCTGGGCAAACTACCGGAACCTAACCTGGGCAAACTACCGGGAAATAATCGTGATAAAATACAATAAATGACTGGGTAACTGGGACCTAGCTGGATCTGGCAACACTGCTACAAAACGGCAATTCTTTCAATAAATACCCATTATAATTATATAGTAACCAAGGGTTGATTCCACAGTAGTATTCGTTTGTTAAGTTAGCTTCCTAACCAACCACACCTGTAAGGGTTGATTCCACAGTGGTATTCGTACTTAAGCTTCCCAACCAACCACACCTGTAATGTTAAGGCTTCATTATTTTCCAAAAGCTGAGTATTCACATTCACAAAATCTATCCAACAGTTAGATAATGATGATCACTGCATCGTTTACTCACCAAATTCATTAAATATTTCAACCATAAGTCATTTACACGGCTAACATTTTTTCGTTTGTGTGCTTACAAACCACTACCAACCACTGTGGAATCGACCCCAACTCATTACCAACAATATTAGGTAGTAAGGTCAGGCTAATTTCAAAATACCCCATTTGAATATCTTGGAAATGGGGCATTTCCGTCGAAAATGCCATAGAAGAAAAGTGTCTTAGAATGTTATAAATTAGTGGGCAAAGAAGGTAAAAACATCGTAATACCAAACGGCAATAGAGTAGATATTTACCGTGATGTTTGACCAACCAACCACCTTAACGTATTAGTTAGTATTCACCACTTTAAGTTATAACTATTACTACCAACTTAACTTACACAGTATTAACCAACAAACCAGCCTCACACACACACACACACATTATTAACTTGATACACTTTGCTCATTCCTACCACATTAGTCTGTTCAGGGCATTACAAACATTAATGCCGTGCTAAAACTCGGCTGCTCCCGAGAAAAAAAAAAAAAGACGTTATCGTACCCCAGTGGAGGAGTCCTTTTACAGCCCCTCCTGAGGAAATTCAATATATTAGTCACCTCATCTTTTTACACACACTTCTTTGGACATCCCTCAACTGAAAAAATTACATATAAATCAATCTTAGGCATACCTGAGCTAATGGAATATAATAATAAGTGAAGCCCCTCCTGACCAGAGTTCAATATGGCCGTTTCTAAACAATGGCAGATACTTGCGCCTTCCTGATGGTTCCTTTCCATTTCAATGACTAAGCAAGATATTTACAATTGATGATGCATTATTATTACAACCAATATTTATTTACATTTAATAAATATCTTCCTATCTTTGACAACGATCTATCAAGTGTGCTGAAATGCTCAGTGTGTGTTCTCAGAAAACGACATTCTCACAAGTTATGGCGGCACAGACAAAATTATAAGTTGTACTGTAAACAGCAGAAATGTTATATGTTCTCTCCTCGTGGGTAGTTGCTAGATACAGCATGAAAATAGAAAAGACAATATTAGATGATAAACAGATATGCAGAAATACTCTTGCTTATTGACTAACTGATGGGGTAAGCGTTTTATACACACAACTAGTCTACAGCTATACTGTATAGTAGGAAACAAGTTACAGCAAAATGCTATCATACCTACAAATAATCGTATCCTCCGAAGAGGTACTGTGGCAAATGCCATTTAAGAACAGTTCGTACGGACATCTTACATAATTATGATCTCGCACCCCTCCCCAAAGGACCCCCAATCACATATTATACTTGAGTGTTTCTATAGTAGCCCACATGCGAGGCAGCGAGGGCCACCCACACAAATCGAGGGCCCCTAGCATGTCTTTGGGTATCTTCTACACTACAGAAAGCCAGCCACCACATACAAGAACAACTAAAATTTTCTGACACAAACGTACCTTTTCACGTACATTATAACATTATGATGATGACGCTTGAGACCCCTTAACTCAGACACGGCCTTTAACATTCTGTAAATGAGTATCCCATTAAATGTATAGGCGAACCCCAAAGGATTTTACTACCAGCTGTTGGGGGAACCTCAACCAGATGACGGCTAGCTATATAGTTGTTGTTGTTGTTGTTGACGTTCTCCCGGGGCAGAATGGCCTCCTGCCCCACAGACCCCTGGTACTCTCTGGTCGCAGTGAAAAAATAATAATAATAATAATAAGGAGGGGCTGGCCCTATATGCCTGGGCTACCGAAGCACATCCCAGGAAGATGTGACCAGAGCTTACTGGACCAAGGAGTCTGGGGGCCTCCAACTGCCAGGGAGATTGGGGGGAAGGTCTTTGATCCCACATCCAGTGCTGTGGGCCCAAGTCCACATTACCACAAGAGTTACAAGTGGTGCCGCACCTTCCATGAGACCAGCCCTGAAGGGACCATAAGGGGGAGGGAGTTTACACTGCTGCATGCAAAGGGATAATGCAACACTGTGTGCTGGCAGTCCACACAGCAGTGAAAAAAAAGGCCTTTAGGTATTTACGAAGGCATGGTACCGATACGATGGCTCCATAGAAAAACAATAGAGCCGTCGTACCGGTATCACACTATCGTATGTGCCATGAATGTTCTTGCATATGGCCCACAATACAATACACTGGTGAAATGGAGATTTTTAATATGAAATATGCAAGCATACCTTAGCATAGTACAGCAACTTAGAGAAGCTTCTTTAATACAAATTATACTGTAAACTTCATAAGTTCATAATATGAAAAATAATTAACGCTTGAAAGAAATGGGTTAAATAATGGCATTCTCGAATTCCCAAGCTGTGGATAAATAAGGTAATTAGAACTTAAGAAAGTGCATACCTTTTTCTGTTATTGTTGTTGTTGAAGTTCCTCAAGCTGTCTGACTGAGCAGCCCCGACCTCCTGAGGAAGGCAAAAGGCTTGAACCGGGCTTTCCCACAATCCCCTCAGTGAGTGTATGTTGTGTTGTTGGCGAGTGTCGTTGTGTGCGTTGCAGTCTTCATAATGTGTTTAATAGAATGGGGTGCTGTGTTGCATCCCGGACAGGTATCTACAATGGCTCCATCTAGCTTCTTTTGATATGTCGAAGCCTGGCCAGGTGGACTCTGTCTTCACGGGAAGGGAGGATTCTGATGGGTGGATGTCAGGGGGTCGTGCATGCAGCAGGGTGGTGTTCTTAAGTTTTTGGATGGATTGGTGGGTGATTTGAGTATGATATGTTTCTGTAGATTGGTTTTGGGTGGGCAGGGTGTAAGAGATGATGGTATTTGTGTATGGTATCGTGTACTGGGTGTTGTTTTGATGTTCCTTGGCATCTCTGGGTGTTTTTGCAATGTAGTGTAGTGGGTGGTGTGGGTTTCTGGAGGCTGCAGTAAGTGTTTGTGTGCCTCTCATGTCAAGATGATCCTTGATTTTGAGGACTTTGGTTTCATGGTGTAAGTGGTCTGTAGGTGTGGTAGCTGTGCAGCCTGTGATTATCTTTAGAGCTCTATTCTGTATGGTTGAAGGGTGTTAAGATGAGTCTCAGTGAAGTTTGAGGCCCCAGGCAGGGCTTGCATAATCCATCACTGATCGGATATATTGTTTGTACACTATGGTTGTGGTTTCTTTTTTGTGTCCAAATGTTGTGCTGGCAAGTGATCTGAGGGCATACATTTGTTTTTGATGGTTGTGATAAGTTGTTTGAATGTCATGGATGTGTTGTATGTTATGCCAAGTATTTTGTGTGTGTGTGTGGTATAGGTGTGTTGTTTATGGTGAGGTATGGTGTGTAGCTGTGTTCAGCGCTCCAGTTGGTGAGAAGGGTGACAGTTGACTTGATGGGTGCTATTCTAAGTCTGTTTGTGGTGAACCAGGCGTCTTGAATTTCTGTTGTAAAGTTGGGATTGTGTTTTCTTCTGTTGCCTTTAGGGGTGTGTTTGTTGTCTGCGTTTTGTATAATTGTATTGAATTTTTGTGCAGTAGTGTTGATGTTTGTGATGGGTGTACTGTTCAGTGTTTCAAAGTGATGCTCTGTTTCGGTAGTGAAGATGTGCCAGTTGGCTTTATTGTAATTGGTGTATGTGTGTCTGTGGCCAATTGGGGTGATTCTTGTTTGTGTTGTGATTATGATTGGGAGATGGTCAGAGCCAAAGGTGTTGATCACCCTCCATGATGTTCTGGGAGCTAGGTTGGGGAACTTGGGGGAGCAGAAGGTGATGTCAGGTGATGATGGTTGGAAGAGGGCTTGGTGAGTGATGTTGGTGTGTTGGCAAGTGTTGTTTAGTGTAATGAGGTTGTCTGTTTGGGAGAGGATTTCAAGTCCTCTGTTTGTGTCTGGGTTGTTGACATACCAGGCCGATGTCTTGGGGTTGAAATCACCACCCAGGATGAGGTTAGGTTGTTTGGTGATTTGTTGAAGCTGGGGGGAGAAGTTATGGGGAACTGGTTTGAGGGGGGATGTACAGATTGACTATTGTAGTGCTTGTTGTTTTGCCAGTGCGTACTTTAATTAACTGTTTTGGCAGTAGTGGAAATTAGAGAATTTTCTGGTCAAAATTTTTCGAAAAAATTTCATTGCAGATTCTGAACCAGCGTGTCTTGCTGTATTTCGAATGGACATTAATTTTGGAATTTTCGAAAATTTATTTTTGAAATCAGCGTGCCTCAAAACGTGGATATCTCGATTTTCAGCGATTTTGGTAAACAAATGGACAATTTTAGTTTTTCTACTTTCGGGATTTTGAAAAATTTTGGGGTCGGCGTGAGGAATCAACAGTAATTGGGCCGTCTTGGAATGTCGGTGCTAGCACCATATCGGGGTTGGCGTGAATAACAGAAAAATAGTAGTAGTTGGGCCAATAGTGGTGTCATCTTATCATTTGTCAGCATTAACAACAACACAGACATATAAGGGTGCTGATGGTGTAACAGTTAGCACACTCGCCCAGCACGCGAGAGATCCCGGGTTCAACTCCTGGATCAGTGGAATTGTTGGACAACTTTCCCAACCCCCTATATCCCTGTTCACCTAGCAGCAAATAGGTACCCGGCTGTAAGAGCAAGGATAGCAACCTTGTAGGCTGGGGGAAGATGTGTTGATAGCTGGGGGAATATGTGTTGATGTAAATGTGTTGATGTAAACTACCCAGCAACACACCATGGTGGGGGAAGATGTGTTGATGTAAACTACCCAGCAACACACTGGTGAGGGCTGGTTTTATCCAGAAATGAGGAATCTGGCATCCTCTACCACACCCTGGCCTGTTCTGTCTGTCTCTCCTACTATTTCTCATTCCTTCTGGGTAGCTGACGAGATCGCCCGATTGGGTGGCACAACAAGGAAGACCACAAACGGTGGGATTGTTGGCCTGGGGGTACATACCCGTGAGCCAGCAGTCCCCTCTTCGAAGAAACAGATCTCACTATCACCCTGACTCTCATTTGGGGGTCCGAGCATCTGCGCAGCTTTGGTCAACCAGACTCGAGACTGCTCGGCCAGACAGTCTGGGGAACTACAAGAACAACAACAACAACACAGACATATATTTTCAACATGGACACAAACACACCTTCACCTCCCTCTTTGTCTTCCGATGTTCCTTCTTCCACTCATATGGTCACCCTACGACCTGTTTCTCACATGGAAGACCAAGTGGAAGCCATACATCCTCCAGCCCGCTGACAAGATGCCGAACGGATCCAAAACTTGCCCTCCACACTGCCGCCTATCCCCCCCGCCACAACCCTACCACGTGGTTCGCACAGGCTGAGGTAATCTGGACAGGACAGCACATGACGGATGCACAAAAGTTCCAGGCAGTCGTCAGGGCACTGCCGATGAAAGTATTCAACATTGTACAGTCACGCCTGGAGGAGTCGGCACCAACGACGTACATAGAGTTGCAGGACATCATCTCCAGGGCCCTTGGGAAGACCAAGACAGCGTACATGGAGCAGCTAGACTTAATGCAGGCCGACGGATGCCCTCCCTCGACAATCCTGAGGCACATGAAGTGAGACATGCTGCAGGAACGCCGTTCCCGGACGATTTCATTTGCCTACGCTCCTCCCTTCTCTTTACTCCCACGGTTCGTTTTCTCCTCGCTAGCCACCCAGACATGTCCCTGACAGAGTACATGGAGTTTGCGAATACCCTGATGGAGGGAGACAAAACGCACGGCGACGTAGGGCAGTCACACGACCCCAGCAGTGGCTGACCTCCCTCCAGTCAACCAGTACTACCGACACCACCCCTGCAAAAGTGGTACGACCCATCGAGGGAACACCTTGCAGTCCTGCCAAATACTCCACAATCAGCGGCTACTACACCTATCTACAGCAAAATCTCCGACCTGACTGCAGCTATCCACAGCCTCTACGGGAGAATGAGGAAATCTGAGGCACTGCTCGAAGCCTGCCAAGACCCCCAACCTGACCCTGGATACTGTACTTACCACAAGCGGTTCAGGGAACAGGCACCGAACTGCCGCCAGTCCTCCAAGTGGCAATCACAACACCACACGGTGACTCGGCAGCAGGGAAACAAGAAGGGCAGCGGCAAACCAGCGCTGTAAGTTTCGTTGCCTTCTCATCCCCAGTTTTCCCATCCACAGCACCCGTTCCTCCCAACATCCACATACAACACGTGGCAGTTTCCACTCAAACTCATCAAGCCGACAACGCTCTACAAGACAAGGCCGAGCCCATGTGGCAGTCATGCGACCCCTCCACCTCCACTGCTCACTCCACCACACGCCGCTCGTTGTCTCTACCACCACACAGCTCCACAACACACCTGGACAAGAGGAGCATTGCCACTTCACCCCCACCTTCCTGTCGTTGCATCTACAGGAGTAGACCGGGGTGCGAACATGTGTGGCAGGTATATTCACATTTTGCCTTCACCAAGTGCCCCATGGCAGCTGCCCATAGGAGCAGGTGTATATCCACCTCACCACCAACCTCCTGCCGATACGCTCATCGTGCCATGTGCCCCATGGCGAGGGTCCACAGGAGCAGGCGTGTATCCACCTCACCGCCACCCTCCAGCCGCTATGCTCGTCGAGCCACATGCCCCATGGCGGCCCACCTTCTCTCACTTATTGAACTCTACCTAGGCATGGCTGCCAGCCAATCATCACACTAACCTAGCCACCGCCTACCTGCCTACATATCTACCTGGCTACGCCTCACCTTACCTGTCCTGCATTCCTGGCTCCAGTTCCACAGTGTTAACACCATCGCCTCCTACTCGGTAATTACCTCTCCACGTGTGTCTTCCCCTATCCACCCTTCAGCACATTTCGTCTTCCTCACGCTATTCACTCGATCTCTCTTTCTCCCTATACTCCATACATAGGCCTACTTGGACTCATTACACACATTTACACATACTTTCACACTAATGTACAGTCGGCAAAAAAAGTTTCGTTGTCATCCTTTTAACAGTGTGATGTAATGTTGGTAGGCCTGATTGGCTAGTCAGGCGTGACGCGAGGGCCTCCCAGGGCCACATACGCTCCGTGCCCATCCCTAAGTGTCTCATCGGCAGGCAAAGAGGGATGATGTACTTTCACCCAGTGCTATTTTTTCTGGGTATTTCACTGTTATTTTTGTTCTAAAATACTCAAACGCATTTCCTTATGTTTAATAATGATTAGTTAAACAGTAAGAGTTCATGAACACTCAAAATTTAATTTAAAATCAGCTAAACTTTTGATATAAAAAAGTTGTCACTGCCGCGGCTCGCATATTATTAGCCGGGGCAAAGACGATACCCATCTCGGATGACACGAGGCACAGCTGCCCAGTCGGCGGAGTAGCAACCCTATCGCGCTTACCGAAGTAAAAATTATCGTAGGGGTGGTAACGAAACTTTTTTTGCCGACTGTACATGTCTGTATATAGTTAATAAATACGTGTTAAATTACCTGGCTGGGTTTACACCATATATAAATACCACAATGGTATAAGTTGATTGTGTATTATACAGGGGAGTTATATAAAGATTATTCTGGCAGCACTGGCCACACGACCCCTCAAGTACTGCTGAATCTCGGTAGACTTCTCGGTAGATAGGTTTGATAGAAAATCCAGTAGATTTGACTCATTTTCGAAATCGTTCGAGGCCTATCGGCAGATTCATCAAGAATCCAGTAGATCCGCTGATTTCTCGGTAGGTCTGTTAAATGACATCTTCCACACCAAATAATGTATGATTCGGTGTACAATAGCTTCGGCTATATCATTTATATTGCCTAGTAGTATATGTTTAGTTGATATTTAAATAATGTGGATAATTAATTATTCTACAAAGGTCATAAAGATAATCCAATAAATCAGTATACGTATCCATGGCTACTGAGACATATACAAGAACCAAATGTGTGTGTAAAGGATCAGTATTGCCAGGTATAGGGAAATGTCTCTGTTTTAGGAAATTTTGAAGTCCACACAAGGAAATTATATAAAGATTGTTCGCGAGTAAATAGAGAAATTTCTACCAGACTAAAATATACTAGAAAAACCGTCAATGTTTAAGCGTAAACCAGCAGGAAATTATGGAGGTAAAAAGGGAAATTCTGATGTTGAAGTTGAGGCCAAAAGGGAAATTCTGATGTTGAAGTGGAGGCAAGAAAAGGAAAATTCTGATGTTGAAGTGGAGGCAAAAAAGGGAAATCCTGATGTTGAAATGGAGACAAAAAAAGGGAAATCCTATATGTTGAAGTGGAGACAAAAAAGGGAAATCCTGCTGCTGATGTTGAAGTGGAGGCAAAAAGGGAAATTCTGATGTTGAAGTTGGGGAAATTTCGTGAAGGGAGCAGCAGACCTGGCAATACTGAATGCATCACAGATTGCAGACTGGAGGAGGGACTAGACTAGAGGGAGTGAATCAATAGTAGGTGTGCTAGGGCTGTGTCGTCTGCTGTGTGTGTGTGTATGTGTGTGTGAGTCAGACACCACCAACCAACACCACCACAGGCTTCTACACTTTCCTCTCCGACCCACACACCACCTTAGCAATACAAGATGGAGTTCCGTTTTGACGTCAAACACCTTTTACCTTACGAGATAACACGTGTGGACAACAATTTAATAGTTCCACAATGGAAATCGTCCACCAGGAACAGGTGAGTCCATATTTAAATACCCACCCTTTCACTTTTGGGCTTTTAACAAAAACACGTATAATTTCAACACGTCATGGGTGATGGGAATGTTAGACTAGCGTGATTAAAATAGAGTAATTATGGAGTATAAATGAAGTCTATCTAATTATGTATGTGTGTGTAGGTGTGTGAGAACTGTATGAAACTTACAGTGTATGTATGTATGTATGGAGTGTGATGTGTGTGTGTTGGGGGGGAGGGGGGGGGGAGAACCGTATGTATGATGTATGTATAGAGTATGATGTGTGTGTCTGTGGGGGTGTTAGAACCATATGTATGTATGTGTGTGTCTGGGTGTGTGAACTGGGCGTTGACATTTTTAGACAAGGTCGGCCACGCGGAAATCCTGTTATCATTAAATAGAGGGGAAACGTGTTTAATATTAATTAACTAGCGGTGTTTCCACTTTGTTTTTATTGTACTATGACTCATTACAGTAGTTCATTATAGTCTGGCTGCTTGAAAAGCTTCATTGCTGATGTTTGGTATATGGGATAAGGAAGTACAGTCACAAGCACTATAATAAGTTGTTTCCCGTAGGGGGGTATTGCCTGCATTAGTGATGTGGGCAATACTTTTAGGGTTTTGGCGCCCCTTCGGCCCCAGCCACCAGCTTATAGTTCTTCAATTGTACCTCTTTTCTTTCTATTTCCTTCCTGCTTGCTGTCTCACCTCTCTATCAACCTTTTCTGGCGCTATATGACCTCGCTGTTGCGGCGCCTAATATCAACCAATCAGTCAATCCTAATAAGTTGTTGTTGAAGTACAGTTACGAGCACTAATAAGTATAGAGCAGCTTTGGTTGAAGCTTCCAATTCACCAATGAAATAATTCCAATGGAGATCTTATTGTGCCTTTATTTACTGTCTATAGGTATTCGAAGCACACCTGAATACTTATTAGTGCTCGTGACTGTATTTATGCACAATGGAAACTTGGTCTTAGTGTAATGACTGTCATATTAATAATACTGTCAAACTAATATATGAGTGTATTTAATAATGGCAGTATTATGTAAAGCTGTAGGCAGTAATAATGGTATTTATCTAGACTATTGCCATTTTGTAGCAGTGTTGCCAGATCTGGCTAGGTCCCAGTATTTTGCCCCGGTCAGATCCCGGTATGGTACTTTACCACGGTTATTTCCCGGTAGTTTACCCAGGTTAGGTCCCGGTAGTCTGCTGCGGTCTAGGTTAGGTTAGGTAAGGTCAGGCTAATTTCAAAATGCCCCATTTGAATATCTTGGAAATGGGGCATTTCCGAAGAAAATGCCATAGAAGAAAAGTATCTTAGAATGTTATAAATTAGTGGCTAAAGAAGGTAAAAACATCGTAATACCAACCGGCAATAGAGTAGCTATTTACCAAATAAAGAAATAATGTTACTTAGCAAGAATGTTATCATTGTTGAAGTTCAGTGAAGTAAATAATTTGTATTAGCATAAAGTGAATGTGGTACTACTGATCCTGTGCTCATGTATGTTGTAGTGGTAACCATAGCAACCAGCTAATTTGTATCAATAAATTTGTGTACAGTTCCCTTTGCTTAAGGAACAAGATGTATCAAATAAGGTTTAACTCAACCAATATTGGTATGACTAAAAAGATCATGACTGAAGTAACCATAGTAAAAACCATATAGAGTAGGGCTACTCTTCTGGTATGATAACCTGGGTAAATAATGGACAAAGTCTTGTGTGAAGATCAATATGGTGTTCTGTTGCTTGGAATAGTTTGGAGGAATCATTTGCTCCAGATTTACCAACACTACTTCCCCCTTAAAGAGAAGTAGAAATAGTTGTATTTTGTTAGTGAAAAATGTGTCAAGTATCATAAGATATGATTTCTTAATTATATTGAATGTAGAGCTAAACGATATTATTCATAATTATTCATTATTGAACCTTACACATGTACCGATATTCAAACTTAGATACATGAAGATACAGGTATGTGAGGTACCGGCACTGGCATAGTATAGTGTATTGATTGTGGCAAGCCTTTGGAGCACTGCTGCAATGTTGCATGCAGCTTTGTGTGGAGGAATGACCTCTGATTCCTACTGTAAAGCCTACACTTATTACTAGATAAAAATGAACATTACTTCAGATTGTAACCTTCTAGGCTAGACTGATTGTACTAGACAGGTACATGATGTGCAGTTAACTCTGTCAATATGTTGACCTCTGTGATTTAACTTGGGCTTATGCCAAATTATTATACTTATTCTTGAACATGAAATAAAAAATAAATCCCTGCAGTATATTTACTCCATTTAAAATAATGTTATTTTGGTTAACAAGCAGGCAAATTTATACTTGACAGAAAAGGGTTAAAGTAGCAGAATCTTTGCAGGAGTATACAGTATATATCCTTATCAACATACAGTTCGGTATATACTTTGCCATATGTTATTTTCATCCATATATATATGTGCACATAAACCAAACACAGCATCACATCTGAGAGTAATAACATACAATACATACAGTATAGACTACTGTACTGTACTTTGCTGTATACTGATGCCGGTAGGTTAGAGATTAGGGAAGAGACACTGAATAATCAATAAAGATCACGGTTCCCTCCCTTTCATGTCATGCTCCAGTTATGGCTTCACCCTCATATAATATCCTGGCATAATATCTCACTATCATGAAGCCACTCAAGCATAACAGTCTTTGAGACTTTTTATATACTGCTTACAGTATTTGAGTTTATTACATGCCATATTATTTGAATTTTATGGTCTCTTGGCTATGGAAAATCTAATCACCAACAAATATGTTGTTTCTCTATGGGACTCATATTTTTCATTTCACTATTACTGTATATTTTTTTTGTTTTCTTCTTTACTGTGGGTGCAGGGTGGAATACCAGGAGCTCTATCAGATCATCAATGCCATTGGTGAAGCATCATCCTTTGCCCAGGGACTCAGTAACATCATCACCACATCAGAAAAGCTTCAAAGCTCTGACCATCTTCTCTATCTGATGAAGGAAGAAGATGAACCTAGGTAAGGATTTTTTGTGCCGTGTAACACTAAATGTGGATTAGTGTTTCTTTGGGAATTTTGAGTTACTGAACATTAGCAGTTTCTTCATAGGAGAACTTAGGTCAAACACATTAAAGGATTTTTAGTTTCATCCTAAGCTAAAGGCACCATGTCAGTGGCTCATGTCAAATGGATTCAGGTTTGAGGTTCATAATTGCATGTCAAATGTGTGAGAAGATGGTACCTTCCTGTAAGTGTAGGGTACATGACCTTTATGACCTACAGTAGACCAAATGTAATTTACTCTCCACTTCATTCAAATCAAATATATTATTGAGTGTTAATCCCCTGACTTAACTCTGCAGTGGAATAACCTTGGTAGTGGGGATGCTGAAGGTTGGACGTAAGAAGTTATTCCTGCTTGACTCTGATCAACGTACAAGAGAGAGCGCCCCACTCTGTGTTCTGGACTTTTACATTCATGAATCTCGACAGAGGAGGGGCTATGGCAGGCGCCTCTTTGACCACATGCTGAGGGTGAGTCTACTGTCTCTTTGATTTCCACAAGCTGAGGAGGATATTAATAGGTTATATAATGTATGACTGTTAGCATAAGTTGGGGTAAATCTGCGAGGTAGCTTATTCCAGTCATGCAATTACTGCTGCCATTCTGCCATCGAGATGAATTTTGATAGCAGAATATAGCATTACAGCGTGTGGTAGTGATGAGGGACTTTCCATCCCCGACCATTCATTCACTATCTATCTATCTATAGCTCTGATGCCTCGTTCCCTCTGGGAACTCCCTCCAAGGGGGTGGCCGCGGCAGAAGTGTCTCCAGTTCTCCCTGTTCCAGCACTTCCTCCTTACTTGGTCAAGCCCTCACCTGCCCCTCACATTTCTCTCCTTTACATAATCTTCCACTCTGTTCTGCCATCTAACCGGCGGTCTGCCTCTCACACCAGGTCCCACAACTTCACTTCCATACACCTTCTTTACAAACTCCTCGCCTTGCATTCTCTTTACATGTCCAAACCATCTCAATGTATTATGCTTCACTCTCTCAACCACTCCACACTTAATACCAATTGCCTTCTCACTCATACCACATCTCTCGTACACACTCTCATTACTTTCTCCATCCCACCTAGACACCCCACATGCTCCTCTAAAGTAACTCATTTCCACCGCACCTATTCTAGACTGATGAGCCCTACTCCATGTCCATGTCTCCGACGCATATGTCAGTGTTGGCAGGACTATACTATTTTGCAGTCCTCTTTTCACTTCCATACTCTCACTTCTACCCTTCATAATCCTTCCCAATGATCCTATGACCAGTCTACCCCTCATTGCTCTCTCTCTAATTTCTCCTTCCATTCTTCCATGTTTACACATAACTGTACCATCCTCTCACCCCTCAGAGTTATCTCACACTTAGTCCCAGTTGGTACTCCCACTCTGCAGCAAAGTCAATCACTTCAGTTTCTGCTCTCTCAAGCACCATCACTTTACTTTTTCCAACATTCACCTTCAGTTTCCTTCGTTTACACACAGACTGAAATTCGTCCACCACTCTCTGTAACTCCCTTTCACTCTCAAGGTGAAACACAGTGTCATCCACAAATAAACTTGCCACCAAAGGACCAATTTGCTTCATTCAGCCTCAACTTCACCCCCAGGCCATTCACTTTGGCTTTCATCTCTCTCATACAACCATCCATATATATATTGAACAGCCATGGTGACATAACACACCCCTGTCTCAACCCTACACTAATATTAAAACTCTCACTTAGATCACCCTTTACCCACACACATGATGTTGCCTTTGCATAAAAAGCCTCAATGCCTTTCAGCAAAGACCCTCCAACACAATAAATTCTCAACACCTCTGTTATAGCTTTCCTATCCACCCTGTCGTATGCCTTCTCCAAGTCCATGAAGGCAGCATACAACTTTCTACCCTTCCCAATATATTTCTCCACTATTGATTTTAATGCAAATATTTGGTCCACACATCCTCTACCCTTTCTGAACCCTCCCTGCTCCTCACCAACTTTATTCCCTATTACTTCAATCAGTCTCTCAGTAAGAAACTTCCCATACACCTTCCTCGGTACACTAAGAAGGCTCATTCCCTTATAGCTACCACACTCCTCCTTACTCCCCTTCCCCTTATACAAAGGTACAATTATGGCTCTCCTCCAATCCTCTGGACCTCTCCCTGCCTCCAAGCCAATGTGCATATAAGCAACATCCACTACACCACTACCTCCCCCCTACACTTTAACATTTCAGCAGTTATCCCATCCATCCCCGGTGCCTTTCCCATCTTCAACTTTCCTATTGCTTTCCTAACCTCTTCCCTTCCCAATTCTCCCTGTACATCCTGTCGTCTACCACCTGCCTCCATTCCCATGCATGTCACCACCGCCTCCCCTCCCGTCCCTTCATTCATCAGACCATCAAAATGCCTCTTCCACACTTCTTTCACTTCTTCACTTCCACTCACAGTAACTCCATCCTCTCTCTTCATTCTCACGCTACCAGACTTTCCTTCTCCTCTTTCTCTTTTCACCTCCTTCCAGAATAATTTCACTCAGTTTCCTACCAAACTCCTCATCCACTCTCCTTTTACTCACCATCCTTTTCACTTGTCTCTTACATACCTTATATTCTCTATTCCATCTCTCTCTCACTTCTTCTGACACATTCCTCTGTAATGTTCTCCTATGTGCTTTCCTTTTCTTCTCTACGGCATTTTTCACTTCTTCTGACCACCAAGCACTCCCTTTTTTGCCCCTCTTCTGTGTCTTGTATCCCACTACCTCTGCTGCTGTCCTCAATACAATTGTCTTAAACATTTCATACACATCATTCACTCCCTCCCCCATACTCAGCCTTGCATCCTCCAGCACCTCACCCACCCTCCTCTTATACACCTCTCTGTACTCCATGTCATTCAATCTTCCACTTGCCTCTTGTTCTCCCCCTCATCCCTCCTACAGTACTCCCACTTAACCCTGACCTTCATCCTTACTAAGACAGCAAAATGGTCAGAGCATTGCACCATTCCTCTCACTACTTTCGCATCCATCACATCTTTCTGTAATCTTTCATCCACAGCTATATAATCAATTAAACTCTTTTGTTCTCCTCTATCATCCCTTCTCCTCCTTGTATACCGGTGGATCATTTTGTGCTCAAAGGTGTTAGCCAAGAACAACCCCCTCTCAGCACAGACGTCCACCAGATATTCACCATTCTCATTCACTCCTTCCACACCCCATTTACCAACAATACTTCCTACTCTCTCATTTCCTACTTTCCCATTCATATCTCCCATCATTACAATCTTCCTCCCACTCTCAAACTTCCTCAAACACCCATTCAGCTTCTCCCAGCAATCTCTCATTTTCTCTCTCCCCGCCTTATTCCTCTCATTCACAGGTGCATACGCACACACCCATGCATACTTAACCAATCCAATCTTCCCTGTCATCCATGCCACTCTCGTCCCACATCATCCATGTCCATCTACTCTCTTCCATACCCTTGGCAATACTAGCACTGCACACCCCTCCCTCCCTCTTCCTTTACACTTCTCACTTATTCCTGTCCACACTACACCTCCCTTCATTCCCTCCCACATCACACTGTCTCCTCCAGCCTCACACTCCTCCACTCCCCATCCTCTCATGTGTGTCTCTGTCACTCCCATCACATCCACTCCTCCATTCTTAAAACATTCAGTTATTTCTCGCCTCTTCGTCCTTTCACCCATCCCAATCACATTCACTGCTACCACTCTCATGCACCCCCCCTCCCCCCACAGGGAAACCAGGAGACCCCCCCCCCCTCTCCCAGCCCACAGCTATATCTGTCCACTCCCCCACTGGGAGGCCGCTGATGGCTGGCAAGGCCAATGCAGCGCTCATTCCCGGAGGGACATGGGTCGTCTGCATTGTCAAAAGCTAAAAACATGGTCATAAATAAAAAATATATATATATATAAAAAACATGCTAGTCCTATATACATGCAATAAAAGAAATTAAAATCTTAAGACACTAAAATACAATAAAAACCTTAAAACCTATATGTGGAGGAAGCTAAATCTCACCCCCACACTGCCTTCCCCTTTGGCTCCACCTCCTGAATGGATAAAATGAAGATAAAAAAGGAGGTGTACCCCCGAGGTCACCGCTTGGAGGCAGGGTAAGGCTTACCTACCCTTCCTGGGGAGGGGTAGGTCACCGAGATTGTTGCTCTTCCCAATACCGACAGAAGATCTTGCTCTGTGCAGCAGCAAATATCTCGACCTCATTGGTTACGATACTGCCACTGCAGCATAAAATTTCACCTTGTGAAGGCTACTTGAGTTTGAGTACATCACAGATTGCATTTATAGTTTATGGTTTATCTCATTATGTCTGGGTTAGTCCCCTTCATCTATATTCCTTTCCTCATTACTCCATTTTTTAGCTTTAATGATTTACTGTACAATTATTGATGTTTAATAAAAGTTCCTGATATCTTTGTACATTTTGAGCAAGATGTAGCATACTGTAATAGTATGCAAGCCAACATATACATTACAGTAATGCTGGTATTCCCCAAACAGGACCAAAATGTACTGCCTGGGCACATGGCAGTGGACAAGCCTTCTGACAAGTTCATGGCATTCCTTCACAAGCATTACAACCTCTACAAGCAGTTGGCACAGATCAACAACTTCGTAATTTATGATTCTTTCTTCCAAGAAAGACCAAGTGAGTAGGGCAAGCTGTAGTTTTTTTCTTAAGGGACCCTGTGATGTAGTCAGAAAATTGGAAGTAAATGAGTCCTTCAAATATTGCCTAGAAACACCATCATATGTTTCATGATATAGTCAGGAGGAAACAGAAGCCTCCAATTCCCATCCACGATCACAGGGTCCTTAAGATAATACACTGGAAACATTAAAGTGGATATGGGTGTGGTAGTGCATCTTTATGTACTGTTGCATTATATATTACTTTGTAATTTAAAGTAATGTTCAGGTATCTCTTTTCACAGTCTGAGCATTTATTCCAAACAGTTTCAAGCGAGGAAGCTGCCCTTGTTCAGGTGTGCCGCAGCCCACGCAACTCCTCACCTCCGCGAGAATATAGCCACTCCTCTGCCCCTCACTCTCCTACAGGCTCACATCAGTCCTCCCGTCGTTCCTCTACTTCCTCTACTTCCCATGCTCACTCTGCTGGCCGCCCCTCTACCCAGCGGCAGAATAGCAACATGTAAGTAATTTCCTCAGATGACCTGTTTGTACTATATGTTCACATGATCATTATTTTTATAGTCCTAGTTTGTATAGTCATGAACCCAAAGATACACAAAATTGGTTATATATCAACTTTTGTAGCCAGAACAGAAGATTGGGATGGAGAGAGGAGAGATAACAAGCTTTGAAGATTTACAGATTATGTGCATCTTTCTCAGGGCTGACATCTTACATGGCCGCCCAGACCGCCACACTCCTTCAGTTCGCCTGTGTCCTCGCTACCAGACCACTCTAGAGGTACAGTAGTGTAAACGAGCCTTTTTATTGTTATTATAATACTGCATCTATCAAGCTGTGTGTGACGAAAAAAATTTTAGTGTCTACAGTACAATTCCTGTTGCCATGATAAGACTGATAACTGTAGATAGGGGAATGCATGCTAATTACTAATGAATCTGTTGTATTGGTGCTGCAAATGATTACAGTGGATGCGTGGACCAACATCCGGCGGTGAATCCCCATATTCCCGTACTCCAACCTCTTACTCTGCTTCCCGAACCCCCTCTAACACCGGCTCCCCGCTAAGGACACCATGGGCTGGGTCTCCCCCTCGTACCCCACACACTCCACCCACCATCCCATCACAGCCAGGCAGTCGCAGGGATTTGGTGGATGCACACAGGTGAGATTGTATTTTCTATTGCCAAGATACATAATTTATGTTCTCTGTGTGGAGTAGCCTAATGCAACTCCTGGAGTCCTAGAATAATGAAGAATCACATTACTAGCCCAGCCTCAGACCCCTATACCCCTGAGTGGTGTAATATGAGAAATAGATGTTGCCGTTTTTGAATACGCATGTTGTATTGTACAGTACATCCTTCTATTTTGCGAGAAAATGATCGACAAAAAACCTCACAATGTTAAAAATGTACAAAAATTAAATAATTGATTAAATGTATTTAATACAAAATGGTTGGCACTTCCCCTCTAGTACGAACATTTACTCTTCATTGTTACTCAACTTGCCTCCATCATTTTATGGTTATGACTTACACACATGTAAGTAGAAACATTGTATAATAAGATAAGAAATCATCATTTGTAAAACTTACTTAAATCTAGTTCTGTGACTCGAACACAGACTGGGATTGCGGGGGATGGTATCTGAGGCAGAGAATAGGCTACTGTGGCAGCTTGAAAGATCTGATCACTGTTCTTTAAAATCATTCTCACAGTAGATTCTCCTACAGTGCTACACCTATCTCACGACAGGTAACAGAATTTTTTCTACCTCCTTTCTTCATTTTCTTATTTTTCTTCTCGATGAGTGGTGCCATGATGATGAAATCACACACAGATTTGCAAAAGATTGAATACTGATGGATACAGAACCACAGTTAGAACCCACGTGTATCTCAGGGTATTATTTGCAACCAGATGCTAGAGCAGAAGTGCACCAGGGAGATAATAGACCACAGCCATTGTGGATAGATTCGTTGGAGTGATGACATGACACAGCTCATGACGTTGTCACTACTACGCATATAAAAAGTAGTGCAAGAAAACTATTTTTCATCAGCTGTTTTCACAATACAGTGTGTATATTTCGCAAATGTTGTAGATTTAGTGTGGCCGTGCTATTTTTGCCAGGCCATGATTGCAAAGCTTGAGGTTAGCTCATAAAATTTAGGTATTTTTAAAATCTATTTTTGGGGGGAACTTCACAAAATCGGTGCTAATTAAAGTTAGCAAAATAGGAGGATCTACTGTATATGATGCTAGAAAACTTAAAAAAACATGAATTAGACAAATTATATATTATATTGTTTGTCTAATTCATGTTTTTTAAGGGAGAAGTACTGTAAAGTGTTGGTAAATCTGGAGGAACCGATTACTCCAAATAATTCCATTATTTTTGTCAACCCGGTCTTGTTGCCTGGCATCCTTTGGAGGAGGAATCAAGGCACTCTAATGTACCAAAAGTATTCAGTCCCCTTATGGGCCCATGTGATGTAGTCAGAATATTGGAGGTAAACAAGTCCTTCAAATGTTGCCACGGAACACCAACTATATAGGAGGAGGAATCAGAAGCCTCCAGTTTTTATACACGATCACAGGGTCCTTAATCTCTTGTCTGTTATGCTTGCAGCCTAGAGGGATCTATAGCCCCAACTCCAGCTACATCGCCAGAACGTTCTCCAGGCAAGGATATTGAGAATGGGGAGGAAGATGATGATGTGGTAGACAGGCAGCCAGGAGCAGAGAACGATGTAGTGAATGAGAAAATGGAAAAACTCAACATGTCTGCTGGTCCTCAGTCTCCAGGTAAGCCTTATATAGAGAACTGGAGGTATGGAAAACCACACACTCTTGTTTTCGTAAGTACAGATATCCATTTTATTCTATATGAGCACATTGTATGTATATCTGTACGTAGTCATTAGTTTGTAGGTGAGGAATGTATAGCCACAATCAAATATCCACTGACACTTTCCTTCTATCGTGGCAAATATCTTGATAATAAAGAACAACACTTCTATGATTTTGCAGCACCTTATAATAATAATTGAGGGAGTTGAGTTGACGTAAGGTGTTGTACGATTATATTTTGATATGATACTGATTTATTTGCACAATGGAAAGAAAGTGTTGGTGGTTATTTGATTGTGGCTGTACAGTTGAGGAACATCGTATCTGCACACTTAACTGACTTGGCAGTAGTAACAGTTAATGAATGGAGGAAAGATTTTTGTATCCCATTTGAGTTACGTGAAACTGAAGTTACTGTACATTTTGCAGCAGTGTGTGCGATGGTTAATTATAAAAAATTACTGCAAGAAGTGTTTAAAGCAGCCTTATCCACCAGTTAAGTGAACAGTTATGGTTTATATATTGTTTCCTCTTGTTTTTCAAGGACAACTTAGTAAGTGCAGTAGCTATACCAGAAACACTTCTTCTCAGAACTCCAATACTGGAAGATATATATATGGTAATAATAGATAAGTATGAAAGAAATAAGGTTTTCCTTTCTCTTTTTTCTCTACTGTATCAGTAGTACATTACTCTTTATTATCCCTGGTTTTCAGTGTGAATTTATGTAAGCATTTTAATTATAGTATACATCAGCATACTTATAATTTTAGATACCACATTATTTGATTAAGAATTCATAATTCTTTATTAATTTTACATGAAACCAAAACATGGCCAATATAATTAGAAAGTTAATTTTTGAACGACATCACAATTCACACCACATTTCTATAACATTCCTATTCATCAGTAAAAAATCTCATAGATGTTCCTTTCCATGTTGTTTGTTATGACACGGGATGTACGGTACTAATTTATCTAATCACCATGATTTCAGACTTATTCATATAATTATTAAGTTGAAGAAATTAAATATTTATGCTGAATACCAGAGTATTTAAGATAAAAATGTCCCTAAACACGCCTGTACTTGACCTGTGTGTAAAGTTAATTGTTGAAAAATGTCTCTTTCTTCTGACCACTCCAGTCAAATCTGCTGAGCTGTGTGGACTTGTGTCTCTGTGTAAGTTTATCATGAAAATTGTCAAATTGTGTGAGCTGATTGGCTGATATAAATGCACTGCTTTCTGCATTCAGACACGTACATTATATAACCTACATTCCACGTAGACATTCACCAATTACTGCTTTTGCTTATTAATTAAAAATAAAATTCATATTTTCTTGTTTTGCGTTACATCACTGAGCAATATAATAGACAGGAGATGTAATAAATACAGTAAAATGCAGTTAAATAAGTATTATTGAACATCTACAGTTGGCTAGTGATACTCCCCCCCCCCCCCCAATAGAACAAAATATAAACCAAGTGTCCTAATCATGGAAGGTATGCCAACACAAAGATTTGCACGACATGTACTTCTTATTTTATCCACATCCAAATAGATAATGCTATATACATACAATATATACAATGCAGGTAGGTACACAATATATACAGTTGAGCAAGTAGAAAGTGCAAGTAAAATATGAGTGTATAAGGCCACATCTGGCAACCACTCAAAATTTCAGTCAGTCACGTTCCACTTTACATTGGCTGTGGAGTCTTAGGGTCGATTCCACAGTCGTTCGTAGGTTTTTGTAAGTACTCAAACGAAAGAACCTTAGCCATGTAAATGACTTATGGCTGAATTATTTAATGAATTTGGTGAGTAAACTATGCAGTGATCATCATTATCTAACTGTTTTAATAGATTTTGTTAATATGGATAGGCCTACTCAGCTTTTGGAAAATAATAAAGCCTTACAAGTGTGATTGGTTGGGAAGCTAACAAACAAATACCACTGTGGAGTCTTAGTGATTCATTGATAAAAATATCAAGGGTTACTACAAAGAACTTAAAAGATATTGCCATGTACACTCATATTTTTCTTGCACTTTCTACTTACTCAACTGTACGTATACAGTTTTGTTGCAGTAAAAACACACCGGTGCAGATTCTTAACTCTAATTGCTGTACAGTAATTATTTCCCTGCTTGCTAATTCTGGTTTACAAACTTTACAGTACTGTATAGTGAAGTGAAAAAAATTGATGCTGTAGCTACCAGTCAATATATAAATGTTAATACAAATTTGTAATATTTCAATGCTTACTTTTTTACTGCTACCCTGTACTACAAGACAGTCAGTCCCTGCTGTTTGTGGGTTTGCCATTCACTGGTTTGCATGTTTCCAGATTTTTTAGGAAAATAATTTTTTAAATCACAGGAGGAAAAAGGTCAGAGATGTATATGTATGTGTGCTCACAAGTTTTGCAGAATTTCTCAATCACAAAGGAGTGTGTGTGTGTGTGTGTGTGTGTGTGTCATAACCTTCCCACAAATAGCAGGGATTGACTTTACAATATATTTTACTGACAAACACAGTTTAGTATCTACAGTATAAATAATATGACCCTACATAGTAATTTGTGTCAAAGTAAGCACTTCTGGTTCCTTATTCTTTTATATTTTTTATCATGGTTTATAAAAAGTACATTTTATTACACTATTATTACTGTAGTATGTGTTGTTTTTAACCAACAGTTAGCAATATAGACTGGACTTTGCTATGTCTGCAAGCTCCCATTTATAAAATAGAACAAACTTTCTAAATACAGGGGTTAGCATCATAGCTTTTAAAAAACAAAACAAAAAAACTTTGAATGCAATAAATAACACTGGGCACTCAGTAATTATGTCTGTTACAAATAGTCAGTTGGTACAAGTGAGTCATTAAGTACATCATTTCCACTACAGTATACTTAAAAAAAATACAATATAGTGAAATTATGATTCTGAAGTAAATATTAATGTCAAATATCTCTTTCAAATATACTGTATAGATGAATACTGTTCAAATCTTTAGTCAGTCAGTCATGCAGGTATTACATAGATTACTATTTGTCATAGTAATGAATTTTTAATCTCTATGTTACTTTGTGTTGCAGGCAAAACAAACCAGTGGCGTGATAGTGTGGCACGTTCATCAGCAGCACTAGCTGACCGTATGACCTCTCAAGCTGGTTCAACAATGTCGGGTGTACTCCATGAGAATGATTCGGTCCATGGCCATCTTAAGTTCCATCACCATGCTCTGTGGTAAGAATGTATCAGTCTGTTCCTTCCTCAAGGCTGCACTGCCTTTGTTCTGGTATGCAGTTCCCTTTGTCCTGGTCTACACTGCCGAATTCAGTAGTGTCCTAATTGCAAGAGGTCTGTGTGTTGCTCTGGTCTGTAGCTTCTGCTAGATTGGTTGTACAAGCAGTTATTTTTCACTCTGTCACCATTGTTATCATGGTATTCAGGAAGTATATTTTTATTTGTACTGCTGCTTTTAAATGTCATTCACCTTAAGAAGATATTAATAATAGGAACTTTGATGTGTAAGTGGTAAGCTACAAATACACTAAGGTCGCATAGCAGCTTGTACGGTTTATATTTGAACAAGGTGCCATGAGGGCCTGAAAATGGCAGCTGGCATGGCGTTATATCGATACATTATTATTATTATTACAGTGGAAAGTAGCACCATAAACTGCCAGTTGGACTAGCAGTTTCTTGGTCAGGGTATCATAAACGCCTTTGCAACTGAAGGACCAAAAATTTTCCATCATATAGGGCCGATTCCACAGTAAGTTTAGTTTATGATCCTCCCCAACCACACCTGTCAGTCTTAATTATATCCAACAAACTCAGTATCCATATCTACAAATATGTCAGGTAGATCCATTATTAAGATAGTTTCATAGTGGGATCATCAAATTAATCAAATAATTCACTTATGAGTCATATACACAGTTCATGCTAAGAAAATGTCGGGTGTACTCCATGAGAATGATTCGGTCCATGGCCATCTTAAGTTCCATCACCATGCTCTGTGGTAAGAATGTATCAGTCTGTTCCTTCCTCAAGGCTGCACTGCCTTTGTTCTGGTATGCAGTTCCCTTTGTCCTGGTCTACACTGCCGAATTTTCTTAGCATGCTGCTCTTCACGTCATTGTGAATTACCACTCCAATACACAGTTCAGTTTCTTTCTTTATGGTGCTTGCAAACCAAAACAAACCACTGTGGAATCAGCACTTAATCAATAACTTTTCAAGTACAGGAACTAAAATGTTCTACAGCCACCATTCCTGCCGGTGTCTCTTGTACACTGCTATACGATTGCACTTAATGTTTTTATATTAAAGTTTTTATGTGGAGAATTAATATATATTTTGCTGGAGCATTTTAGTTATTATGGCAGCAGCTGAATCTATTAACTCACCAATGTCTGAACATCAGCTCTGTAAGTAGTGGTAGCTAGTTAGTGTTCAAATATATCCTGTAATTTTTTAAGGAACTGGATGGCTATTTAATTCTTTTGAGTTGTGAATTATAGTTTTTAATGACCATTAGACATATTGGTGTGCTGGATGGCCATTAGAAGGAACAAGCTTGGGGAAACAGTTATGAAAAACATAACCTTTCCAACTTCATTGAAACTGATTATGCCATGAATGTTATTTACAAGCATTGTACTATAAATTGCAACATTTAAGTTAAGTTTTCATTTTTTGTATTTTTCAAGTTCAAGGGTTGACTTTTAGACTAATTAGGCTATAGGTTAATAACCTCAAATATACAATATTATGTACTGGAGTAGTATCAGGCAGCTAAGGCCATGTTGCATCACTATATGAATGAAGTCCGTTAATTTTGGCTCATAATACTAATATCTAGCTGGCTTTATTTAGCAGACCAGTTGTTTTTTTTACCACTATATGGGATTCCGTCATTATTTAGGCAGCCAAATATCTCTGGCTCATGTATTTACCATTAAGAGACTAATGTATGTATAATTTATTTTACTTGTTCTCCAAATTCTATAAATATACATAAATTGTAGTGTTCGTTGGCACTAGTTGACTGATTGTGTTCGAAAGATAAGAATTTTTTTATTTTATCAGTTGGTATGACTCAACGACCAATATGTTTTGTTTGAAAAAAGGTTGTCAACTTAAATGTTAAGCCAACTTTTACATTGCAATTTGTGGTATAGTTTACATATAGGTGACTACCACCCCCCATTTTCTGCATTTGTAACAAACTTTTGGTTTTTAGGTGTACTTAGACCCAAAGCTAAACCTGTATAGCAGTGGTTCCCAAATATTGGTTGTTTTTTATTTGTTTTTTTCTGGAGAACAAACAGTTATGAACATATTAGTTTTGTTGCCTTCATTAATCCTACAATAATTATTTGTAGCATCTTAAGGACCCTATGATCGTGTATGGGAATTGGAGGCTTCTGATTCCTCCTAACTATGCTATGAAACAAGCTCCTTCCATATAGGTGGTGTTTCGTGGCAATGTTTGAAGGACTCACTAACCTTCAATTTTATGACTACATCATGTGGGCCCTTAAGCATTTATGTGGAATGGATATAAGCATCATTATTTAGGCATCGGAGAGGTGGGGGGACTCCAGGACTATAGGTGTGACCAAAGTAGGGCATGGTGCTAAAAAGGTTGAGAACCCCTGCTATATAGGCTTCTATTGTGTTTCAAATACTTTTCAGCGCTATGTAAAGATCCAGCATCTTTATTGTTGCATTTGAAATAATCTATATACGGTATCAACAAATGTAAAATTTCCAATATAAGTCATATAACAACAATCACACTACATGTTTACAGTACACCGCTGCAAAGAATTTCATAAAAAAACGAGAAAGCTGTACTTTCTATATAATTTCATAAACTTAAGGACCCTGTGATCGTGTATGGGAATAGGTGGCTTCTGATTCCTCCTAACTATGCCATGAAACAAGCTCCTTCCATATAGGTGGTGTTTCGTGGCAATATTTGAAGGACTCGTTTAACTCCAATTTTCTGACTACATCACAGGGCCCTTAAAGAAATATCTTTTAACAGTAGTAATTATGAGCATACACACCAATCTTCAGTAATTATTATAGCTCTTACAGGTCCAGAGACATCAAAGATGACTGTTTGAGGATAATGGTCATTGGGGTGGTGGTCAAATATACTGTATAGCTGGTCATCTGAAAAATATTGACAATTAGTTCAGAATCTCACATGATGATAATGTCATGGTTGTGATATATGAATAGATAGTTGAGGAGATTTAAGGAGATGAATTATCAGTGACTATTATTATTATAGTGTAATTCCTGTATTTAGGTACAGTATAATGTTTCTATGGGAATTTTTTTTATTAAGTTATATTTATTCAATGTCTTAAATGTTTATACTGCTGTTGATAAAATCTGAATGATTGATCTGAAATAATGTGTATTTCATTTATATATCTATTTCTCAAGGATGATTGCCAAAGAAATTATTGTTTATGAGGAATTTTTTTTAGTAATATTCTATAATGTAGAGCAAACCCAGGTACCCATATTTAGAACATGTATTCATAGAATTTTCAAAAGCTTTTTAGCTCTTCATTAATATATTGCAATTTGAGCATAGCTCACCAAAATATAGTACAGTACTGTACTCAAATTAGGTGCTGGAAAAGGTGTGTGTAAATGGAGTTTGTGCTCAGTATCATCACACCACAATACACTATACTGGCTTGGTGGCCACACCATGATCACATCAGTATGTACACAACACTGGTAGCAGAAGCTAGTATTAATAAAAAATTACTGATACTAATTTTCTACTACTGTATTCCATAACCAAACTATTGGTAGTATAAAACAATTTCATCTGGACTTGCATAAATAAATGTACTAACTTTAAGGTAAGATATAACTATTCAGTTATCATAGTGAAAGTTTACAGACACTGAAACAATCTGCCTTATAACCTGCACCTTTTTTTACAGATGCGTAGCCTGTCTAGATTTGCGTACACTTACAAGTTTATGCCTTATTGCATTATTAATTCGGGTTAGTGTTATATGAAGCTATCGTTAGGGGAAGGATGTGACGCCCTAAATACTTATTTAAAAAAACAGCATGTAAAATTGTCGGTAATATTGTAGACAGGGCAGTGTTTCAATAATCACATCCTACTATGATTTCTGTAAAAAACAATAGAATTTTGGTATCTAGAAATCTATAAGACGTAAGTCTCATGTGACATTATATCTTGTAGTATCACATAGCATACTGTACTAAAATGTGATTTGGATAAGGTGGCGCCTACAACCTTTCTCTGGCAATAACCTCGTATGTTATGATACAGTGGGTGAAAAACCCTTTTGTGTAATGACTTTATTCAAGGTATTGAAACATTTTAAGCTACTGAATTTCAATACAAAGAGCTAAGTTCATATATATATATATATATATATATATATATATATATATATATATATATATATATATATATATATATATATATATATATATATATATATATATATATATATATATATATATATATATATATATATATATATATATATATATATAAATATATTTGGTATATATATACAGTCGACCCTCAAATGGGCGGACTAATTGGGGGGGACAGCTGTCCGTACATTGAAAAAGTCCACACATTGAAAATGCGTAGATTTCCGTACCTTTTAACCCCTAAGAACCGCAATCCCCCTACCACTACTGGAGCGTGAACCACAAAAACAGGGTGATTTTTAAAGTTTTGTTTAGGTAAATTTTGTTATTACAGATTTATAGAGCTTGATTTTACACACCAGAATCTGTAAACTAAAGTTTCCTAAGTCCACTGGTTTGCGTACAGCAGCGCCATGAGTAATAAAATAGTTACCCTAAAAAATTAGAAAACGTGTATATATATGCGTATGTGCGTGCTTGTATGTGCATTTCCATATGATTTGGTATCTTTCTGTACGTTTTTGTGTGTAAAAAATATATATAAATGCAGTAAAAACAATAGGAAGTGTCATACAAGTCATGTATGTATTCGTGTCACGTGTGCGTATGTGCGTGCTTTTATGTGCATTTCCATATGATTTGGTGTCTGTCTGCATGTGTTTGTGTGTAAAAAAAATATATAAATGCACTAAAGTGTCATACAAGGCATGAATTGTTATGAAAGACACGTATATGCAGCCCTCTCAGTGTGTACACAAGCATATGTACGCTTGTTTTGGCGTGTACGCTTATCAGAGAACATCCCAAGCGACTCAGATTACTCGTGGAAGTGTGAACAAACCCTATGGAGGGGGTAGGAAGGATATGAGGGGCAGGGGAAGGCAGTGCCGAGTTATCCTCGCCACAGATATTCCCTTTTCCAGTTTCCGTACCACTTCTAGCTTTTGCTGAACACAAAGAGTAACACGCTTTTTCTTGGTAGTAATCGTCGGTTTGGGAGGCATATTGAAGGACGAAATATTCACGTAAGCGATGCGAGCGGGGTGGAGACTGTAAACAAACTGAACGTTTTGGCGCGAATATTGTTTCCCGCGCCACTGCCTGACTCGCCACCTACCGGATAGCTTTAACATTAATATATTTTGCCCATGCTATTCAAAGCTTTTCGGGATCGTATTTTTGTATTTCTGTGTCCGCCCAAACCGAAATCCGCACAAGTGGGGTCCGCTCATGCGAGGGTCGACTGTATATTTTAAGCTCTGTATTTACATCGTAGAAGGCAAACATGGTACTGTACATGGTTTATATAATATATAAGCAGGATTATTACTAAAGAAAATACAGGGAAATGGTTCAAGCATTCCATTTTTAGTCATAATATATATTCTGTCAATTATCTGTTTTTCATGAATCATGGAAATCAATGAAAGAAATCTCCATTTCATTCAAGTTCAGGTTATTCATTCATTACAGGAGTAAAAAATAAACAAGAAAAAGTTGAAAGTTATTGCCCATTGTATGTTATCATACATAAACTGCACAGTAGCTAAATGTAATTTTGAGTTGTTTTTACACTGCATTTCAGGAACTCATACTTTAGTAATGTAAATGTAGAGTGAGTTATTTATCAGTACTGTATAATATACAGTATTTGTATGTAAAGAAGGATGCCTAGATTAATTTGGGAAGAGACAGGTTAGGGATAGCAGGTGAATTCGCCGGTATAGGTGATATTTTCATCGACGTGTGTGTTGTGTTGGGTTGTGTACTTGGAGATAGCCTGATACGACAGCTGTCGGAGACAGAATGAAAGTTATTATTGTAACAAAAGTCTGTGAGAGAAATAAGAATTCATCCCCCTGAGCAAGGTTGTCTACCCTTATTACAGTACCTTAAAAGGTAGATGTGGACAAAACTGATTATGTGGTACAATTGAGAGGAATATAATATTGGAAAGATGGTGGAAGAAAATTGATAGAGAGAGCAAAAGAGATATTCAGAGGAAAAGTAACTGTAGGATCATCCGCTGTGGTCCCAATTATTAAGAAGTTCCTTGTTGGAAGCAAGGAATAAAATGATATGGATTGACTTACTGATGGACTTCAAGTAACTATGTACTGATTACATCACAAGTACAAAGGTTTGGTTCTTCCAGATTTACATCAGAGAAAAAATATATATACTATGGGTATGTCACTATAACTTGTAAATTGAACTTTTCAATGTAATTGCTTGATCAGGTCATTTAAATTTAGAGTCAAGCAATGTCAGTGTTGTTCAACTTGTAAATGTTTGCTTTACAATAATAATCTCAGTGTATGTAAAACCGTTGTTGCAAAATCAATTCAGCTTTTAGGTTATACAGTCTTTAAATGTAAGATAAATTATATACAATAACTTTAGTAAAGTTAAAAACCACGTCATTAGTAACCATTTGAATCTCAAGTCATAAGAATGAGTACTCTTTGCCACATTTTAATGAATGGTAATTGAAACTTTACAGGATATGGTATGATTGTTTATGTTTAGTTATCTAAATCCTTAAGGACTGTAGAATTTTAGCTACCGGCATACTTTATAAGGTAGAGCAAGTACAACTTACAATATTCTGAATATAAAACATTTGTACACACCTTGATCTGTCAAATTGGTTGAAATGTAATTACATAGCCAGGCTATACAGACCTTAGAGGTTGTGTTGTCCATTCTGAAGTTACAGGAGGCTACTACCCCTCCCCACCCAGTGTATGTGTACTGATTGGCCAACTTGGTGAGGTGAGGTTGGTACCATTGTACAGTATCAATGTGATATCCCCTCCCTCTGACAAATCCAAGCCTCATAAAAACCATGTAATGATGGACTACAGATCTGTAAGCAAATTGCCTCAAATTAATACAGTAGCTTCAGTCCTGAAGGTGTTTTGATTAAAAGATTAATTTTAAAATATGTGGTACTGATGTCAGTTACTGTTCCATATGATGACTGTTGAAGAACCTTGTGAATTTTGCTTTACTGTATTTTGTTATTTTATGGAAACAAATATTTTATGTGTATAGGAACATTACAGTACTGTAGTTTAATTTTTAAAATATGTTGGATAGGCAAAACCTTTCCCATTGTGTGTACATCTTTTGTGCACATTCTTTGGTCACATGAAGGCACAATTTGGATGCACAAAGTTAGTTTGTATAAGTTTCTTACAAAATGTTCAGTGAAACATTGGAAATTTGACATGCATATGAACATTCAGATGTTGCTTGGATTTTGCTTCTTGTGTAAAATCAATATATAAATGGCAGGACTGTAGATAGTATTGGTAACTTCTGAATAAATTAGGCCACTTAGGTTACAGCAGAGTATAGTACTACTATACCCCATTAGGTTTGCTTGCAATGTTGAGTCTCAAACCTGGGCCTACCACAATACCAACCAAGAGCCCTCTGATGTATAATTTAATTATTTTTATTTATAACTGGAGCTCTAGCTTCCCTGGGAGCCTAATTATCTTTCAGATTGTACCAATAATTGAAGCGGATTGTATTCATAATACCAGATTTCCAATGATTTACTGCATTATTTTTAAGGTATGTGTGAGCAGCAGTCTTTTGAGTTGTTGCATTGGAATCACAGAAAGCCATATGAAAATTATGTGCAGTATTGGAATACAAGAAAATCTGCTTTGTACAAGAAATCTGATATTAGCTAGTAAGTCTGGTATTTTCTTATGTTAGAGGCAAGGGGATTAAGCTAATTATTTAAGGGTAAAACGATGTTATTTTCAGATTACAGTATGATGGTTCTGTCTCTCATTTAATTGTTAAATTACACTGTACTGTATAGGTATATGTAAATGATATAAGTTATCTCTTGCTAAACTCTTAAGAATTTTATGAAATAGTATACAAAAAATTGTTAAATGTTCTTTAAGTTTTTATAATGATATATTTCTGCTGATGTACTTAGGTGAATATCAATTAATTTTCATTGGAAACAAAATGATCAGAATGTTTGATTTAAATGCCTCAGGGTATAAATTAAAATATAAGTTTTATTACCAGACTAAATGTGATACATGTAATTTACTATTTAATGGGTATTTGATACATAAAAGTTAAAATCTAAAAACAAATCTACAAATACTTTCCATTACAGTACAATATGTACAGTGATAATTTCTGATGAGATAGGTATTGCAGTGAACTTGCCAAGAGAAACCAAATACTGCAAGTCCCTACTCATTATTAGTTCATAAATGTGACTTGGCCTTTTACAGTAAATCACTGATTGTGTTGCTTAGCTGTCATATGGTTTAACTCAGATGTCTGAGTAGAAGTTTAATATTAAGAACAGCTGTATTCTACTGTTTGTGCATACCTTCATGTTTGTATTTCCAACATTAATGTTAATATTTTAAATTTTGTATTATAAATGTATAATTTATTTTTACATTTATTTGTTGTATTTAATCCAAACTTAGTTATATTTTCCAACTAAAGCTTTAATCCTGAAATACTCTGTAACTTACTATAACAACTGTCAAGTAATAAAATTTAACATTTTCTGGAGTATGTTGTCCTTTTATCATTGATCTGGGCAAAAATATGTAATGCTACCATTATTAATATGAGAGGGAGGGTGAGTGCTGGGGGAGTTGATTGGAAGTAAAGGTTGTATTAAAATATATATGAGACTAGTGACTATGACAGCAGCAGCAGAAGTGGAAGGGCATTAGAGTTGTAAAAGATGGAACTGTATAATGGACAAATGAAATTAAAAATGGAATGGAGAAGAAAAGGAAGGTGTATAATAAAACATATCAAGGAAATGAAGGGGAAGAAGGAAATATAAGCTACATACAGTAATTTGCAAATCCCGAGGCTAGTGTAAAGGCCTGTCCACACGAGCAGGCAGCCCCGACGGGCATTACTTTCTGTGAGAAATATCCCTCGCTTTTTATCACTGTTACCAGATCGGCAGAACCCATCGACCAATGCCTGTAATAATGAGCACACTTGCGTTGTCCACACCGTGATTTGGTAACACTTGTTTGCCCGTCGGGCTGTCCGCTCGTAGACATGCCTTAATTAAGAGAACCAAAGAAGAGTAAATTATGAGTCTTTAAGAAATTGATTGAGAAATTTTGTAAATGGAGAGAAAGAAAGCAAAGACAGGCAGAGAAAGGGAAAAGAGAGTTATTTTGGGTGACAGGGCTGTGCAAAGACCTTTACATGAGGAGACAGGAAGGGAGGCAAGGGTGACAATTATGTATGTGGATGGAGGCAGATAAATGACTAGATGTACAATAAGGAATAGGAAAGAAGTTGGGAAAATGATAGGGTGGTTGAAGGTGGGAAAGGCCACATGTATTAATGGATTTACTGTGGAAATACTGAAGTATGGAGGAGAGGCTACAGTGGTAAGCAAAGACGGCTGCTGAAGGAATGTTATGGAAATAAAACTGTGCCACTGTACAAGAGTAGGCTAAAGGGAGTAGATATGAGTGTAGTAACTACAGGGAAACAAGTTTGACTGACTGTAGCAACAGAGAGTAAGGTTAGCAAGGAACATGGGATTGTTTAGTTGAATCAGATCTTTGTAACCATATTGACTGTCTTTGACAAGTTACCGCCTGGCACCTACGCCAATGATACAGCTTCATCAATGCTTTGGGGACTTTTGTGTAATCCATACATTACTGTCAACTTAAATGCAACCTAACCTAACCTTCAATAAACTTAATCTGATCAATACAATTTTACGTTAAGGTGAGGGAGAGTATTTACAACATAATCATGCAGTTTTGGCTATCTATAAATTTGGCAGCTAATATGATAAACATACTAAGCTCAAGAATAATCACTATTTCTATGGTAAAACAGTATATTGTATCTCTACTATTGTACATTATATGTTTGAGAAGCATGTGCGGTGTGACTCGAATGGACAGAGTCAGGAATGAGGAAGTGAGGAGAAGGACAGGTGTTGTGAGAGAGTTAGCAGGCCATGCAGAGCAGAGTGTGTTAAGATGGTTTGGACATGTGGAGAGAATGGAGGAGAATAGAATGGTAAAGAGGATAGGGGGGCTCAGATGTGGGAGGCGTAAGGAGGAGAGGAAGGCCACAGAGGAGATGGATGGACACCATGAAAGGAGTGGAAGAGGTATACCTGTGGAGCAAGGTAGAGTGATTGCGCGTGACAGAAACGAGAGGAGGAGGGTGGTGAATGCTTGAAAAGTGGACACGGCTTCACTGTCCTCGGAGGAGGGGCTTGCATTGAGTGTGGCCCATGGCCGGCTGAATGCTGGATGGGGAGTTTGCCCTGAAGTGAAGTGGTAGGGGTAAACCAGCTTTTGCTGTCGGGCCTTAATTGCTATGGATGCAAAAATAGCTGTGCCCCTTGTAGTCCCACAAGGGGATGCGGTTGTGCTTTGGGGGTTGCTCCCTCCTCTAACAGGGATTGGGGAGTTGAGATGTGGAGGGGGGGGGGGTAAGTTCTACTTTTAGGCATTTTGTTTCGGAGGGTGTGAGACGTGACGGGGCTACCTCCAGCGTGGAGATGAAGGCCTGCTGGTATATGTATGTATGTACATTATAACTAGTGGGTGCTTGTAACAAGACAACATCTGAAAAAAGATAATAAACAAATACTGTATTATACTTTATCAATTGTCGATAGGGAATGAGGCTGCCATTTCCTTTTATAATCTGCACTAAGGTGATTTTGTCAGTTCTTGAAACCAATTATTATTCAACTTTAATGACAGGCCAAACTGCAGATATTTTTACATCTTCCTTCCAAGATTTGATTTGAGGATGAAAGAGGAATACCCTGAAGAAAGAAGGGGAATATGATAGAGAGGTGGGATGGCAAACTGAACACAAACCGCTGCAAATCATTTGAAAATAATATACCATAGACCTTTAATATACAATGAATACTTCAATACTTGTTTGCATCCATCACTTGGTTTTACACTCAGTCCCTCATTGATGACCACCAAATATTTTCCCAGGCTTCTGATATTCATTACCATACAGATTATAGAATGCACTGAGCCTGTGTTACAAGGATAGTGTGTGTGTGTTCCCAGGCTTCTGATATTCATTACCATACAGACTAAAGAATGTACAGCCACAATCACAAATAACCACCGACACTTTCCTTCCATCATGCAAATAAATCAGTATCATATCGAAATATAATCATACAACACCTTACGTCAACTCAACCCCCTCAATTATTATTATGAGGTGCTGCAAAATCATACACGTGTTGTTCTTTAATACAAAGATATTTACTACGATGGAAGGAAAGTGTCGGTGGATATTTGATTGTGGCTGAACCGAGCCAATATTAAAAGGATAGTGCTATAAATTCCTTCATCTTATACAGAGAGCCTACTGTATAAAACATTTGGTCATTAATAAACTGTACCCATAAAGCACTATTACCTACTACTCATTACACACCAACATTGGCAACACACTACACTGATCTAGATTCTAGAGTAATACAGTATATGCATAAATTACAACTATGATGCCACATACTTAACTCCCTCTCTCTTTAATTTAAAGATATGGTAGTTCCCATTTAATATATTGCTCTTTATATCAGTCATAGAGGTATATCTTATTATTCCTTCATGATATCAACAGGATAGGGGAAATTAATTAAGTGGCTTGCAACAACCTTTGATACCTTTGAAGAATTCAACCATTTATTGGCAGAGCTGAGGTGGACCTCCACTCATTCCAGTACCGAGCAACTCCTCTCTGCTTGACTTTTTGACGACCTCAGATTGAGTATTAGAAGTGGAGCTAACGTAGCCTGGAGTTGGTAGCCGGTCAGGGATGCTCGCCAGCCATTTGTCGAGATGAGACTTGAAGGTGTCAGTGGTGGTGTTGGTCAAGTCTCTTATTTTCCTTGGGAGGCAATTGAATAATTAAACTCCCATGTGGGTAAAGCTGATATGGATGAGTGTCTTGGTCCTTTGAGATGAGGTCTCTGTGACTTGCACCAGACACAGTCTTCCTCTCCTGGGATTTTTATTTACTACCAGTCCTACATTTGGTGCCAGATTCTCAATGATTTTCCAGATGTAAATTATGGTGTACAGTCGTGGCAGATAGTCCTTGACCAGCCTGTGATGGAAAGGTGCGGCCAGCTGTTTCGAACTGTGAACACATAGATTCGTTGCTTCAGTCAGCTGCCTGATGATAGTATGAGCATAAATGTTTCGAGATTTCGGACGCTCCTGTGTTGGTCACTGCTATCCATCACTGATTGGTCAAGGACTATTTGCCGCGACTGTACCTTTCTCGCCTTCTTTGTACAGAGCAGATGATTAGTTTCTCCAGCCTCTCCCAGTAGCTGAGATGTTGGGTACCATTGATTCTGCTGGTGAAGGTTCTCTGAGGTGCCTCAAGCTTCATGATGTCTGTGATCTTGTGTGGAGACCACAGCTGGCAGCAGTACTCCAGCTTAGTAGCACCAGGGTTTTCCATAATAACAGCATACATGCCTCCCCTCTTGCCTGAAAAGTTCTCAGTATCCAACCACTCATTTGTTGTGCTGTCTGAGTGATAATAGTGTAGTGGTGAGAGAAGGTTCCATTTTTGCTCATGAAAATTCCCAGATCTTCCACGTTGTGGCTTTCTGCCAGAATAGTGTTTTGGCAGTGATACTCAGTTGAAGACTGAATATAGTCATTTCTACCATACCTCAAGAGCTCAAACTTGTCATTGTTCAGGGCCATGTTGTTTCTTTGTGCCCATAATATCATTCTATTTAGGTTTTCTTGAAGGAGGTCTACATCGTTCTGGGACTGTATTTTCTTCTTGATCCTTGTGTCATCCGCAAAGGATGTGGCCGTGGAATGTTTCAAGTCGGCATCTATGTCAGGGATCATAATGAGGAAGAGCATGGGTCCCAGGACTGAGTCTTGTGGCACTCCACTGATTACTCTGCTCGGGGGTGACTTCACTCCATTTACCATAACACTCTGGTGCCTGTAAGAGAGGAAGTTGTGGATCCACCTTCCCACTTGGCCCAATATACCGTGTTCTCTCATCTTATGTAGGAGAATGCCGTGATCTACTTTGTCGAATGCCTTAGCAAAGTCCAAGTAGATCACGTCCGCATTGTCTACCCACTGTATACAGTTTAGTATGGTTTCATAATGCTGGAGGAGTTGTGATAAGCAAGACCGCCCAATGCGAAAGCCATGCTGGCTGGTGTTGAAGGCCTGTTTGTTCTCGAGGAACGTACTTCTCTTTTGATTATCCTTTCAGATATTTTGATGAGGTGTGATGGGAGAACTACTGGCCTGTATTTACTCGCTAGGCCTTTGCTTCCTTCTTTATGTATGGGGGTTACCATTCCTTGTTTTAGTCTGCTGGGAATTAAGCCAATAAGGAGGGACTTTGACCATAATATTTTCAGAGGCCTTGCAAGTTGGTTTTTGTAGTTCTTCAGCAGTAAGGCATTAAAGCCATCTGGTCTGCTGCTGCATTTGGAGTTATGTTGTCTATAGCCCATACAATGTCCTCCTCCAGGATATCTACAGAGTGTAGGTGACCCTCGTCAGGTGGCTGAAGAGCCCTGAAGAAGTCATCGGGATCTTGGACTTGCTTTTGGGGGTCTGGTTGACTGTAGACACTGTCATATTGTCTTTGTAAAATTTGTGCCATTTTGGGGGGTTCTTCTTCTAGTATCCCATCCTCTCCCAACAATGGCCCCAACTGATGTAGCCAGGTTCCTTTTTTGTTTTGCAAATAAAAAGAAATATTTAGGATTTACTTAAATGTTCTCTTTTGCCACCTGGTTAACTCACTTGGTTGGCCGTGTCTGCAGCTGTTCTTTATGGGAGTTTCTCGCGGATTTTGGTCGCTGCTGGATTGTACAGTCGGCAACATAAGTTCGCTTCATTTCCACCTATGTATGTATTAGCTATAGTGATCTTGTAATACAATTTTAATGCCGAGATGACAGGTATAGTTCTCATATGGTAAATTACGTATGTTGTTGGAATAAAAACTGGTTCAGAATGCAATTATCTGGTCATATTAGCAATATAAAGTACACGTGTACATGAGATGGACGGGAATTTATCTTCCCGACTGTACGTTGTGTTCTTTAGCTTACTTTTGAGGTTTGCTCTTTTCTTTATTAGCACTTTTCTGTCGTGTGATATTTGAGATTTTTTCTTGTGCGTCCTTCTTCTTGGAATGCATTCTAGGCAATAAGTAGGCATATTCTTTTGGCATATGCGGTCAAAGGTCTCGTGAATGCCATCTATGCTTGTGGTAGCCTTGTACTATTAGTCTATCAGTATCAAGGGCTTCCTCCCAACCATACAATGAAGATAAGGAAAACATAATAGGAAATCCTGTTATTTGTAGGAAAACTAGAAATCAACAAACTATCCATAAATCAGTTCGGTATTTATTGAAAGAATTACCGTTTTGTAGCAGTGTTGCCAGATCCGGCTATGTAACGTTTGGCCCGAGAGTGTGGTGTCAGTCCTGGTTTGGGGTGGCAGCCTGTGGCAGGTGGCAGAGGTGCATCTAATGCAGTGGTTCTTAACCAAGGGTGCTCGCACCCCTAGGTGGTGCGAGGCCGGTTCCTAGGGGGTGCGAGGATAGGCATAATTAAAGCAAATTATATTTTTATATACGCATGTTATTTTTTTCTGCAAAGAAAAAATAATAATCTTTTTGCTACAGCAGTGTTTTGAGCTAGAGAAAAACCTACACATAATTTCCTAATGAAGTTCCAACGTTGCAACAGACTAGAGTACACAGAGGATACACGTATGTGATTCGGAGGGACGAGGCAGGGAGGACACGTATAGGTGACACAGAGGGAGGGAGGACACGTAGGTGACACAGAGGGAGGGAGGTTATCGTCACCACCCTCCCGCAACATTAACACGCAGACCTCTGTTTGAGTGATTTATGGTTTCCCTGTTTTAATAACTTTTCTTATTGATATATATACAGTAGGGTGGAGGATTGGTTGTGAATCATTTCTGATTTTGCTTTCTTCACATGTATTTAAATGGTCGGTTTATATAACATAAATCATTACTGTAGCGGTGTAGCCATTACAATACTTTCATGGAATGTATTGTGATGGCTACAAATGTACTTATTAAAACCACCTATTTCAGTTTTAGCATTTTTTTTTTTTCAGCAATAGAGGGGTGCGAGAACTGACTGCTGATTTGAAAGGGGTGCATGTATTGAAAAAGGTTAAGAACCACTGATCTAATGGAACACCAGAACATATTTGCAACACTGTCAGCCATCACGCCAAACATTTGCAACACTGACTGTGTGAGGACGTGGTGAGGACGCGTGCTGCTGCGCTCCCGTGATAAGCGATTGTGTGTATTTCTGCGCGTTAAGTGATTGTGAGGAATTGGCATTTTTGTGTTGTATTCAAGTGCACTAGTGTTCTGTGTTTAAAGTGATAGCGTGTGTTCTGTGCTTGGCTAGCAATTTCTGTGTTATACGTGCGCCAATATAATTCTGTGTGTTTAGTGAGTGCTTAGCATTTCTGTTTTTATACGTGCGCTATAGTGTGTTATACATGCGGTAATGTAATTCTGTGTGGTATTCACGTTTGCAATTAGCTCCGTGAGCCTTGGGTTGCACAGTGCTAAGTGATTTGAGTGCATTTTGTTATACATGCGCTAATGTAATTCTGTGTGGTATCCACGTGTGCAAATAGTTCCGTGAGCCTTGGGTTGCACAGTGCTAAGTGATTTGAGTGCATTTTGTGAGGGCGTAATATTTCTATGTGTTTGTGTGCTTCTGGTTGCACCGTTCAGTGCCGTGTGTACTCATCCCATCTCACATAAGTATTTTTTGCCTAAACTCCATTTTAATTTCTCTCTGTATTACTTCTCCCCACCCACTAACCTCCAAACAACACCCACACCTTACTTTAACCGTCCTTTCCTCTTTTGCCCACTCCCCTTTATCCCTACAGACCTGATCTGACCCGACTAAGCCTCTAATCTTGCCCTCACCTCACCTGCTCCCACCTCACCTCAATTAACCCTGCCTACACATCTTTTAGTGCCCCCTTCTCAGCACTGTATTGCACTATATATATACTATATTTATTATATTTGTCTACTATATTTATTATATTGTCTAGACTTTTGCATCCGTTTCTGTGGGAGTGAGGAGTGGCAGAAATGGCGACAGTGTTGGTGGGTGGTGTAGCCACCAATTATAAGTTGTGCTGCTACCTAAAGAAGGCTCCTGTGTAAGGGCCACTGTCAGGGTTTCTCCACTACACTTCTCAGCCTCAGGAGCTAGTGTCTATAACTCTCTTTAAGAAGTGCTCAAGGAAGAGAGAGATGCGGTGAATAGTTCCCAATGATTTAATGTCAAAAAAAGTTAACACTATATACAATTCTCTGCGTACCTGACGTTAACAAAGCTAAGAGTATTTGGTTATGTATAATACATATGTTGTATACATGAAATTTTGCAAGAGCATGCAGACAATGATATTACACAAAATGGCAAAGAGAATATGCTGAAAGAAATTGCATAGGCTATCTGCATGAAGGAATGTAATGGTAAATGAATCACAATACAGGGCTGGTAGATAATTAGAGAATGGTTACACACTCAATCAAAGAAAATCGACCTATTTTATGGTACACTACAATACTCCCCCCCTAGTTTCGAGGAAGGAGGAACGATACTCTTGTGTGTCGTAGTTTGTTGTTTCCAGCATGTGTTGGAGGAACAGTCACTTGCACTGCTTGCAGCATTTGTTCCGGATTCAGGATATAAGCAGGCTTGACCCGGTCTACGGCCACAACTTCTTGAGAACCATGTTTGTCAATGGTGAAGTTCTTCCTCGTCCTGCGAACTACTTGGAAGGAGCCCTGATATGGCTGCTGAAGGGGCCTTTTGACTGCATCGACTCTAACAAAGACGTGTGTGCAGGCTTCCAGGTCCTGGTGAACGAAGGTCTTCGAGTTGGACGTACGAGGCTGCACTGGCTGGAGGCACTTCATGGTATTTTTCAGGTGTGTTGCAAAGTCCTGAACGCTGCAAGGCTCGGGGTCTGGTGTGGCAGAGAGAAGCTCACCTGGGAGCCTGAGCGTAGAGCCATATACAAGCTCAGCAGAGGAGTTGTGCAGATCCGTTTTGAGTGAAGTTCTGATGCCAAGGAGGACAAGAGGTAGTGCTATTGACCAATCTTCTCTCTGGGCTGAAGCTGCCAGGGAAGATTTCAGCTGGCGGTGGAATCGTTCGACCGTTCCGTTGGCCTGTGGGTGATAGCTGGCGGTCCTGTATCGGCGGATGCCATGGAGTATCATGACCTTATTCCACACGCCTGACTCAAACTGACCACCTCGGTCAGAAGTAAGGCTTAGAGGCACACCAAACCGGGACACCCATGTAGCGATGAAGGCACGTGCAACAGTATCCGTGGTGATGTCGGTGAGAGGTACTGCCTCAGGCCAGCGTGTGAAGCGGTCCACACAGGTGAGTAAATATCGATAGCCATTGGAGTACGGAAGTGGGCCAACGAGGTCTATGTGGACATGGTCAAATCTCTCGGTGACTGGCGTAAAGGTGGCTGCAGGAGAGTGTGTATGGCGTGTGACCTTGGAAGCTTGACAGCGTATACATGTGCATGCCCAGTGTCTGACGTCTTTATTTATGCCCTCCCATATGAAGCGGGAAGACATCATCTGGTGCGAGGCACGGATTCCAGGGTGTGAGAGGTCATGTAACTTCTTGAAGAGCTGGTGTCGATGTTTCTCTGGTATGTATGGACGGAGAGTGTCGGTGGAGGTGTCAGCGTACAGTGTGACCTGGGTGTCTGGAAGTGTAATCTTCTTCATCTGTAGTGCAGGGTTATCCAACAGTCGCTGTAGCTCAGCGTCACCGACTTGATCAGCAGCAATGGTGGCATAGTCGATGGGAGAAGATTTTACAGTACTGATGTTTCGAGAGAGGGCACCAGCTGGGGCATTGTCGGCACCTTTGACGTATCGTATATCCGTGGTAAACTGGGCAATGTAGTCCATGTGGCGCATTTGTCGTGGGGTGTAAGATTCCTTATTTCTGAGGAATGCTGTAGTGAGTGGCTTGTGGTCAGTGTAGATGTGGAAACTGCGTCCCTCGATGAAGTAGCGAAAACGCTTGACAGCTTTGAAGATGGCAAGTAGCTCCCTGTCATAGGCGCTATACTTCGACTCCGCCGAGGTGAGTTTCTTGGAAAAGAAGGCAATTGGCTTCCAGTATGTACCGACACGCTGTTGTAGGACGGCACCAACACCAATGTTTCAGCCATTGTAGCAATTGAAGTTTCTGCGTTTGGTGCAGGGAAAGAGAGCGTGGCAGCGTCGCTGAGGGCCTGTTTTGTTGAGAGGAAGGCCGCTTCCGCTTCTTCAGTCCAGACGAGGGTAACAGATTGACCTCTCTTGCAAGGTTTAATCATGGCATACAATGGTCGTAGCAGGAGTGAGCAGTGTGGAATGAAGCGGTTATAGTAATTAACCATCCCAAGGAACTCCTTGAGCTGGCGTTGGGTAGATGGCCTGGGAAACTGCTGGATGGACTCGCACTTTGAGGGAAGTGGAGCAATGCCTGCTGGAGAGACTGTGTGACCTAGGAACTCAAGGGATGTCACACCGAGTTCGGACTTGTCTGTGTTGATTTGGATGCCATAATCTTGCAGTCTCTGGAGGACTTGGCGGAGGTGTTGTTTGTGGCTGGCTTCATCAGGACTAGCAATGAGAAGGTCATCTATGTAGGCAAAACAGTAGGATAGACCTCGAAGGACCTCATTTATGAAGCGTTGAAACGTTTGTGCCGCGTTCCGCAATCCAAAGGGCATCCGGACGTATTCAGACATGCCAAAAGGTGTGATAATGGCCGTCTTCGGGATGTCAGTGGGATGGACTGGAATCTGATGAAATGCTTTGACGAGGTCGATCCGAGAGAAGATAGTGGAACCTGAGAGTTGGGAAGTGAACTCTTGAATGTTGGGCACAGGATATCTATCTTCCACGGTGCGTGAATTGAGGGCACGGTAGTCACCACAAGGTCGTATGTCTCCGGTCTTCTTAGGAACAATGTGAAGAGCCGACGACCAGTTGCTGCTGCTGGGCCGTATAATGCCTTTACTCATCAGAGATTCGAACTCGGCTTTGGCTTTCTTATAACGCTCAGGGGCTAAGCGTCGGGCCTTGGCATGCACTGGGGGTCCGGTAGTCTCTATATGATGAGTCACGTGATGCTTGGCAGGTATGCTGGATGAGTAGGGTTGTGTCAGCATAGGGAATGACTTGAGGAGGTCAGCAAACTTGTGGTCATGGTTGATAGCAGACAGGTGTGTGCTGTCACCAGGTGCTGGCTGTGCATTTGTAAAGATATCTGTGAGTGGGTCGACCAATTTTTGTCCTCTTACGTCTACCATCAGGTTGAAGTGACAGAGAAAATCAGCACCAAGGATGGCTTGTGACACTGCTCCTACGTAGAATGTCCATTGAAAAGAGCGGCGAAGGTTCAGATCCAGATGCACTGTTTGCCGCGAGTATACAGGTATCTTGGTACCATTAGCAGCATAGAGATGCAGAGAAGGAGGTAGCGACCGCTGGCTGGCTGTAGCAGGGAGGACACTTACGTCGGCACCGGCGTCTACCAGGAACTTGGTATGGGACCGGCGATCAAAGATGTGGAGCAGCGTAGACTGAGTATGGCAAACATTATGCTGCATTAATGTTCGCCGTTGTTGTTTGACGCCATGTAGCTGCAGGGCTTTTCACACTTGAGAGCCTTATCCCTAAACCTGTGATGGTAGTAGCAGAAGTTTGAAGTGCTCCTTGAACGTGACCGCTGGTGTTGGCGGTTTGGCGTCGAGGGTCGGGAACTTGGTTGGTTGTTGATTTGTTTCTTCTGGTTGCTGACTTCCATTGTAAGCTGGGAAATTAGATTGGCGAGCTGGGCAATTTGGGAATTTTCTTGGTTGCAGAAAGCAGGGGCTCCCATGGCTACTGCAGTGGCAGTGTGGTTGCCTGAGTTTGAGAGATCCTCAGTAGACATACTGGTCAGTGAACTCAGGGTGTAAATGCTGACGAGGGTTACCCGATATCACGGCAGCTGCGTTAGTCAGGTTATATCAGTATGCTGCTGAATACACTGGCACTGTAATTCACACACAAGGCACTAATAATAAAGGACAATACACTGTCCAGAGTGAAACACTGTAATCCAGGGTGAGGCACTGTAATCCAAGGTGAAGCACTGTAATCCAAGGCGAAGCACTGTAATCCAAGGTGAAGCACTGTAATCCAAGGTGAAGCACTGTAATCCAAGGTGAAGCACTGTAATCCAGGTGAAGCACTGTAATCCAAGGTGAAGCACTGTTGCTGGTAGCTAGACTGCCTCGAGTACCAGTGGTGTATAGGTGTTGGATGGCAGGCAGCAACGGCGTAGTTGGAGGCTTACAGATGGCTGCTGTGGACTGATGATGCCTCAGGGTTCGTAGCAATAATGTAGATAGGATGGACAGTGGCACTGTGGCGGGAGCAACAGCTGCACAGGAGAGGTAGCAACTCAAGTCACCTCTTGATGGTGACTGCAGGGCAAAGGCGTTCTTGTAGACTATTGGAGGGTAGCGGCAGCACTCCAGGTCACTACTTGATAGTGACTGCAGGGCAAAGGCGTTCTTGTAGACTGCAGCTTGATCCACTCTTGTTGGCGATCGCGGCAGCTGCACTCTCCGGGGGTCACCACTTGTTGGTGACAGCTGCACTCTCCGGGGGTCACCACTTGTTGGTGACGGCTGCAATCTCCGGGGGTCACCACTTGTTGGTGACGGCTGCAATCTCCGGGGGTCACCACTTGTTGGTGATGGCTGCAATCTCCGGGGGTCACCACTTGTTGGTGACGGCTGCGCTCTCCGGGGGTCACCACTTGTTGGTGGGTGGTGTAGCCACCAACTATAAGTTGTGCTGCTACCTAAAGAAGGCTCCTGTGTAAGGGCCACTGTCAGGGTTTCTCCACTACACTTCTCAGCCTCAGGAGCTAGTGTCTATAACTCTCTTTAAGAAGTGCTCAAGGAAAAGAGAGATGCGGTGAATAGTTCCCAATGATTTAATGTCAAAAAAAGTTAACACTATATACAATTCTCTGCGTACCTGACGTTAACAAAGCTAAGAGTATTTGGTTATGGTATTAAATGTATAATACATATGTTGTATACATGAAATTTTGCAAGAGCATGCAGACAATGATATTACACAAAATGGCAAAGAGAATATGCTGAAAGAAATTGCATTGGCTATCTGCATGAAGGAATGTAATGGTAAATGAATCACAATACAGGGCTGGTAGATAATTAGAGAGTGGTTACACACTCAATCAAAGAAAATCGACCTATTTTATGGTACACTACAACAGTAGAGGCACAGAGTATCTACATGACGTGTGAACGATGTGGGTATGAAAATAGGTTTAAAAATGAGGGTGAATGGGAATGCCAGATATGTAAGATGAAGAGTGAAAATGTTGCCCTCACGTTGGAAGTCAATGATCTAAAAGAGGAACTAATGAGTATGAGAGATGAATTCTGGGAGGAAATAGGTGGTGTGAATGAGTCAGAAGACAGGAGTGATGTGAGGTTTGAATTGGAAACAAGAATAGAGGAGGATATGAATGATGAAATAAGTAGCGCTGAGATTAGGAAGTATGTAGGGAAACTGAAAGCAGGTAAAGCAGCAGGCAGGGATGGGGTTCCGTATGAGTTCTACAAGGAGGGAGGGGAAGGAGTATTAGAAGGCCTTTACTCTCTATTCAGAGCAATCTGGGTAGAGGAAAAAGTGCCAAGTAAGTGGAATGAGAGTAGAGTGACTGTGTTGCATAAGGGAGGACACAAGAGTAAGAGGGAGCTTAGGAACTATAGGCCTATAGCTCTAACAGATACAGTATCAAAGGTGTTTTGTGGGATCCTGAATGAAAGGTTGAAAGAGAATGTGGAGAGGTATAAAGTGATGGGAGAGGAACAGAATGGGTTTAAGACAGATAGGAGAGGGGAGGATAGTATGTTCGTAGTAAGAGAAGTTATTGAAAAAATGGTGAAAGATAACAGGAAAGTTTACTTAGCATTTCAAGACATTGAGAAGGCGTATGACAGAGTTAATAGGTATAAGCTAGGCAAGGTCTTGGAGAGAGTGGGAGTTAGTAGCAAGGTAATGAATATTATAATGAGTATGTATAAGGAAACCAGGGCAGTGTACAGTATGGGCGATTTAGAGACAGGGTGGGTGGAGAGTAAGAGAGGTGTGAGGCAAGGATGCGTACTTTCACCATTGTTGTTTGGTCTGTATACAGAGGAACTAGCTGCACGAGTGAGGAAGGAAGGTTTAGGGATTCAGGTAGGGGAGTATGTACTAAGTATTTTGTTGTATGCAGATGATGTGGTGATTCTGAGTGAGACAGGTGAGACACTGCAGAGAATACTTGATGTAGTTACAGAGTATGGGAATGATTTTAATGTCAAGTTTGGGAGTGATAAGAGCAAAGTATTGGTAGTGAATGGGGATGACCGGGATATAGGTAGAACGTGGAGACTGGGTGAAAATGTGATTGAAAGGACACAAGAGTATAGATACTTAGGAATAATTGTGGATGAGAAAGGGTGTGATAGGACAAAGACTGATAGGTTATCAAGAGCAAACCAGTGGGTAGGAAGACTAGGAAGTGTGGCAAGGTGTAGAGCCAATAAGTATGAGGTAGTGCGTGGTGTATGGAAAGGTATGGCTGTACCTGGACTCATGTATGGACTGGAGACTATGACATGGACAGTGAATGACTTGAACAGACTGGAAGTAGTACAGAATAGGATAGGAAGAACAGCATTAGGTGCAAACAAGTATGTAGGTGTGGAAGCAATAAGAGGTGACGCTGGATGGAGTACGTTTGAGGAGAGGATAGCCAAAGGAGTGTTGAGATATAAGGTTAGACTAGAGGGAATGAATGAAGACAGATGGGCTCGAAGAGTGTATAAATGGACAGGACGGTACACCAAGTGGAGAAAGATGTGTGATAAGAGAATGGAGAAGTGTGGAATGCAGTACCCAATGCTAGATGAAAGGGGCAGATGGAGTGATGAGAAATGGATGAATGAGATATAGAGACGGATACAAGAAATAGGCAGAGATGAATGGATGAGAGGCATAAGTCAGAAGAGCACGCTAGATTGGTACTCCTCTAAGGACATACCAAGGAGTGAAGTGTTCTATGATGGTAGCTGGGGAAGTGAGCTGATGTTTAAGGCAAGAACGAAGTCACTGGAGGTGAATGACAGAATATATAGATGGAGTAATGAAGGTAGTAAGGTGTGTGGGATGTGTGAGAGTAGGGAAGATGAGACAGTAGAACATGTGTTGATGGTATGTGATAAGTATGAACGAGAGAGAGCTATCATGCTGAATGTGGTAATTAGTGAACTAGGAGTGAGAAAATGGAGGGAGATGGTGGAAGCGACAGTGGCAGCTAAAGTGCTGCTAGGTCTTAGTGAACGAGAGCTGTACAGTCCAGTGATAATAGAGAGTGTGAAAGAATTTCTGGAAAGGGTATGGTTGAAAAGAAAATGAGTATATAGGGACGAGCAGGTTGTATAGGATATAAAGGATGAAAGTATAATGTGTATACATGTATTCTTTGGTGCTGTTTTTTGTTTTCTCTCCGCAGAGTCTGCAGAGCAAGACAGTGAGAGAGCGCACCCGAACGCGGGTGACTCTCAGTCATCATCATCATCACCATTGACACACTGCTGGCTATAGCCCAGTCCCAAAAAATCCGCCAAAAGTGGCTATATATTCGCGGTATTGACATTTTGGTGAAGTGTACAGCCTGCTGGCTACGTTGTCAACACCACTCACTGCTGGGTGGTGGTGGTGGTGGTTGGAAGGACAATAACGCTTGGCTTATATCCATAAAACCAACCATGGGATAATCTTTGAAATAGTTTAATTCTCTTTCCCAGCTCATTATACTGTACGAATGAAATGATCCAAAGTCATTCGTTGTGGTTTGTAAGCACGTAAACGAATGAATGTTAGCAGTGTTATTGACTTCTGGGTGAATTATTTAATGAATTTGGCGAGTAAACTATTCAGTGATCATTATTATCTAACTTTTGGATAGATTTTGTGAATGTGAATACTCACCAAATTCATTAAATAATTCACCCAGAAGTCATTAACACGGCTAATATTCTTTCGTTTACGTGCTTACAATCCAATACCAACCACTGTGGAATCGACTCTGTGTGTGAAGCAGTATATATATATATATATATATATATATATATATATATATATATATATATATATATATATATATATATATATATATATATATATATATAGAGAGAGAGAGAGAGAGAGAGAGAGAGAGAGAGAGAGAGAGACAGTATATAATAACACTGACTTACCTTTGTATTTGGTTTCTACTTGCTGTCACATCTTTCCATTACCTTTCTTTCTCTGGAGCTATATGACCTCACTGTTGCGGTGCCTAATATCTATCAATCTTTGGCCAGTGGGATTGGGGTATTATTTATGATGGTAAAACACACACATAACAACACACACAAACCACACTACATGGTAAAATACACACACACACACAAACCACACTACATGGTAAAATACACACACACACACATAACAACACACACACACACATAACAACACACACATACTCACAAACCACACTACATGGTAAAATACACACACACACATAACAACACGCACACACACACACACACACATACACACAAACCACACTACATGCCAAATTACACACACACACAAACACAAACTCTTGCTGCAGCCTACACAAACACACACCATTCACTACACTACATGGTAAAACACACAAACTCACACCACCCACTACACTACATAAGAAACCACACACACACCACCCACTACACTACATAACAAAATACACAAACACACACACAAACACATGCTGTAGCCTCCACAAACACACATACACACACACACACATGCCAAAACACACACACACACACAAACACTTGCTGGAGCAAGAGTTTGACAGCTTTCCTCTGTTCCTTAGATGATAAACTTTCCAATAAATAGGTTAACTACCATCTTTTAATGCAATACAAGCAGCTACACACTATTTAAAACAATAACACACACACACACATTAACTACCATCTTTTAATTTAATACAAGCAGCTACACACTACTTAAAACAGTAATATCATATGTAAACATGAAAACATTACACAGTAAATTGTTTGAGATACCCATATGTGAATGATTATTATTGACCAGATACAGCCACAACATACATACATACACACACACCGTCACTCATGAGAGTCAGACGTGAGGTTCGGCGCTCCCCGGGGCAGCCAAGGTCAGCATATTGACCTCTCATCCCACCAGCACCCCATTCACCACCACACAGTTGAATTACCACCCATCGTCATTGAAGAGGACAGTGAGGGACTATTTATTCTACAAGTGGAGACTAAAGACAGTGATTGTCCCCTCACCCTGAACCATCCACCTCCAGGAAGTACAGGCCTATACCGGACTCATTAATGAGGCAGTTTGGTCAATGGTTGGTACGTTACCCATGGACAGAAGTGTTAACTGTCAGTGATGTAAACACCAAGTGGGTAAACTATTTTGCCACCATCACACAAGCCTATCAGTACTTTTTCCCAGAAAAGATGACGACAATCCACCAGTCTGACATGCCTTGGATGACCCCCAGAATTAAACGCCTTATTGAACAACGGAGGAGAGCCTTCTACACCAACAAGGACAGGTTCAATCTACTGCGAAATAAAGTCATCAGAGAGATAAAGATGGCTAAACTCAGGCATTATCCAAACAAATTACAACAACTGAAACAAACAAACATCAGCCAGTGGTATAGGAAGGTCAAGGATGTATGTGGTATGGGAAATCACACTTCAGCCCCCTTCTCATGTACCAGGGGACACACCAGCGATGAAGCAGTAAACCTGATTAATGATCACTTTGCCGCTATCTGTCAGAGACTACCTGAGCTCAACCCATCCCAACTATATACCTGCCTATACCTCCCCTCCCCCCAGCCACCACGAGTACATCCACATGAGGTTGCCAATAAGCTCTCAAGCTTTAAACTTAAACGCTCCACCACCCCTCTTGACCTCCCCATTAAAGGAGGAAGGAGGGAGGGGGAGGGAGAATATGAAGGAGTGTAGTGGTGTATGTGTAGGGGAGGAAGGAGGGAGGGGCAGGGAGAATATGAAGGGGTGTAGTGGTGTATGTGTAGGGGAGGAAGGAGGGAGGGGCAGGGAGAATATGAAGGGGTGTAGTGGTGTATGTGTAGGGGAGGAAGGAGGGAGGGGCAGGGAGAATATGAAGGGGTGTAGTGGTGTATGTGTAGGGGAGGAAGGAGGGAGAATATAAAGGGGTGTAGAGGTGTATCCATGTGTAGGGAAGGAAGTCATTTACACAGGTAACATTCTTTCGTTTGCATGTTTACAAACCACTACCAAACACTGTGGAATGGACCCTAAGTTATATATTGGAGACTTGGGGCTACATGGTCTATAAACCCAGCTTGGGGGGGGGGGGCTGTTTGGGGGGTGCGGGAATAGGGGGACAGGGTTGGGGGGGTTTGGGGGGGGGAATAGGGGGACAGATTTGGGGTGGGTAGAAAGTCTGTCCCCTATTCCCGCACCCTCCTAAACCCCCCCCCAAGCCTGTCCCCCTACTCCCGCACCTCCCTAAACCCCCCCTTCCAAGCCTGTCCCCTTATTCCCGCACCCCCCTAAACCCCCCCCCCCCCCCACAAGCCTGTCCCCCTACTTCCGCACCTCCCTAAACCCCCCCTTCCAAGCCTGTCCCCTTATTCCCGCACCCCCCTAAACCCCTCCCCCAAGCCTGTCCCCTACTCCCGCACCCCCCAAACCTCCCCCAAGCCTGTCCCCTACTCCCGCACCCCCTTAACATAAAGTAACTTCTAATTTGTGTTCGTGATGGTTTGGGTCACCGTATTTCATAAAAAGTATTTACAGTAAGTCAGCTGTTAAATTTCTCATTCCTTCCCTTTCTTCTGCCACCCTTCCCATTCTTTTTCCAACCCTTCCCATTCTCCTTTCAACCCTTCCCATTCTTTTCCCAACCCTTTCCATTCTTTTTCCAACCCTTCCCATTCTCTTTCCAACCCTTCCCATTCTTCGTTCAATCCTTCCCATTCTTTTTCCAACCCTTCCCATTCTTTCTCCAACCCTTCACATTCTTTTTCCAACCCTTCCCATTCTTTTTCCAACCCTTCCCATTCTTTTCCCAACCCTTCCCATTCTTTTTCCAACCCTTCCCATTCTTTTTCCAACCCTTCCCATTCTTTTCCCAACCCTTCCCATTCTTTTCCCAACCCTTCCCATTCTCCTTTCAACCCTTCCCATTCTTTCTCCAACCCTTCCCATTCTCCTTTCAACCCTTCTCATTCTTTCTCCAACCCTTCCCATTCTTTCTCCAACCCTTCCCATTCTTCGTTCAACCCTTCCCATTCTTTCTCCAACCCTTCCCATTCTCCTTTCAATCCTTCCCATTCTTTCTCCAACCCTTCCTATTCTTTTCCCAATCATTCCCATTCTTTGTTCAACCCTTCCCATCCTCTTTCCAATCCTTCCCATTTTCCCAGCCAAGGAGAATAGGAAAAAGATGGACCTAATTATATTTCCTAAAATTTGACGTCCACTTGTCATCCAAATTATAATGAAACGAGACATGTACGAGTGTGTAATGTATGATATTTGGGTTTGTTGTTGTACTATAAGGTTATACAAACCATATAACACGTGTTATACTCGTAATGAGTTAATATTAACACTAAAATAATGATAATAATGTCAGCCAATCAGCGATAATTTTGAGTATTGATTTTTTGCGGTGGGCCAATCCGAGTGAGTTATAATAAGCACTTAATTTGAACTGTTATTATGTCCCGTTCCAAGCAACAACCATTCCAAGCAACAACAGGACACAACCATTGTTTTTGTTGATCTGGTGCTGTTGTTTCCTGGCATAGTTATATAGGAGGAATCATGGGACTCCAATGTAACAAAAGTGAATTACCCCCTTTAAGGACCCCGTGATCGTGTGTGTAAATTGGAGGCTTCTGATTCCTCCTGACTATGCTACGAAACAAGCTCCTTCCATATAGGTGTGTGTGTGTGTGTGTTAGAGAGGGAGGGAGAGAGAATATGTGTGTGTGTGTGTGTGTGTGTGTGTGTGTGTGTTTGGTGGCTTCTGATTCCTCCTGACTATGCTACGAAACAAGCTCCTTCCATATAGGTGTGTGTGTTTCGTGGCAATATTTGAAGGACTCATTTATCTCCAATTTTCAGACTACATCACAGGGTCCCTTAATGTGAAGTAAAATTAATTAACACCGAGAGACGCATACGAATACGACTGTGGAATTGAACCTTAATTAATCATGGTGTTGGGTAGTCACTTAGTAGATAATTTATTGCAGTACTTCCTGAATAATTATCACTCTTTCCAAATAGCCTGCCTGTGTAAGAATTCATGTGGCCAACTGTACACTCGCAATCCAAAATATGTATCCAGGCTTGCTTCAAATAGCTTGATCGAATATTAAGGGGGTGCGGGAGTAGGGGACAGGCTTGGGGGGGACTAGGGGGGGTCGGGGGGTGCGGGAATAGAGGGACAGGCTTGGGGTGGGTAGAAAGCCTGTCCCATATTCCCACACCCCCCTAACCGCCCCCCCAAGCCTGTCCCCCTACTCCCGCACCCCCCGACCCCCCCTAAACCCCCCCAAGCCTGTCCCCCTACTCCCGCACCCCCTTAATTAAGTGAACTCGAGTTAATATGAAACAGGAGGATAAGTGTTGTAATTGGTTCACTAGTATGTTAAATGATTCGAAACTTCAACAAGACCTAGATACAAATTTTGGATTGCGAGTGTACATTTGAGTAATAGATTGGTAGTGTCAGTACTCGGTAATTAAATGTAAACTTTTCTGTTATGTAATGATATATGATATGTTGTTCAAATGTAATTAAACGTTTATGAAATTCATCATGTAAATAAATATAGCTGTCTGCCTTTGTAATATATTATAATTATGGTTTACGATTTTCGAGTGTTAATGAAGTGCCTGTGTCAGTGGTTTATTTGATATTATGACTACTTACAGAAACAAGTTTATCTCCATCGACTATCATTCATGCCTGCTCAAACTAAGTGACTGTGCAATCATTTAAATTTGCCACACACACACTAGCAAGAATACTGAGCAGTCACCACACATTATTATCATGCATCACAGTACAAACGTGTGTGTGATTGACTAAAAACTTGTTGGATATGGTTCAGTCACTTGCGCAAACACACACACACACACACACACACACCACGATTATGCCTGTACAACCACCTATAGTTCGCGCAGGTATGATTGATAAGAATAGAGTTTGGACGGCTACCAGTTGAGTTCCAAGTTCCAACCTTCCCAGTAGACAGACACAAGTAACTAGTTGGGCTTCTACACAGTTTTCAAGCGGCCATCACCACCGGCAGGAAGGATACACGACGCCTGCTGTTCCCAGGTAAATATATAGAGTTTCACACACATACACATGCTATCTTCAAATTACACATACACACACATTACCTTCAAATTACACACACACACACACATTTTCAAATTACACACACACACATTTTCAAATTACACTCGCTCACACATTACCTTCAAATTAAACACACACACACATTACCTTCAAATTACACACACACACATTATCTTCAAATTACACACAAACGCATTATCTTCAAATTACACACACACACATTACCTTCAAATTACACACACACACACATTACCTTCAAATTACACACACACACACACATTACCTTCAAATTACACACACACACATTATCTTCAAATTACACACACACACATTTTCAAATTACACACACACACACACACACACACACATTACCTTCAAATCACACACACACACACATTTTCAAATGAAACACACACACACACACACATTACCTTCAAATTTCACACACACACATTACCTTCAAATTACACACACACACACATTTTCAAATTACACACACACACGTAGCTATATTTATTAGTGGTTTAATTCATTGTATATATTCTATCCCTTACATATTACTATAGACATTTTGATGTAATAATGTTCGTTGTATCACATGTAACATGGATTTAATTCTTGGAGTGGACTGTGTAGTTTTGTAGTCTGTGAAGTGTTAGGGGGGTGCGAGAGTAGGGGACAGGTTTAGGGGAGGGACTGGGGGTGTGTGGGAATAGGGGGGACAGGCTTAGTGTGGGGGGGGACTGGGGGTGTGTGGGAATAGGGGGACAGGCTTAGTGGGGGGGGGGGACTGGCTTAGTTAGGGGAGGGACTGGGGGGGTGTGGGAATAGAGGGACAGGCTTGGGGTGGGTAGAAAGCCTGTAACCTATTCCCGCACCCCCCTAAGCCTGTGGGAATCAACACACTACAATGTACTAAGAGTATAAATTATATACTGTGTTCTGCCATTATTAAATGTTGGAACAAAATCATTTATACTTTTCTCTTTTCTTTACAGACATACATTGGATGTGTGTGTGTTACTACTACTACTACTACTACCACTACCACCACTACCACTATCACTATTACTATTACTACTACTACTACTACTACTACAGGTTGCAACGAGGGAGCATCGCTGGCGTGTATGAGTGTGTGTGTGTGTGTGTCTGTGTATTGTATTTGTGTGTGTATGTATTATCAAGGATGAGAGACAGTACTGTCTCTCATCCTTGTGTATTATTAGAATGTACAATGTCAGGATTTTAATAAAATTGTAATTGTATTTGATTATATATGTATGTATGTATTAACTTAATAAATTGTTATGATGTATTTGATTATATATATATGTATGAATTGTATTAACTTAATAAATTGTTATGATGTGTTTAATTATATATGTATGTATGTATTGTATTAACTTAATAAATTGTTATGATGTATTTGATTATATATATATGTATGTATTGTATTAATAAATTGTTAGGATGTATTTGATTATATATATATATATATATATATATATATATATATATATATATATATATATATATATATATATATATATATATATATATATATATGTATGTATTTAACTAACGCAAGGCAACTTGCACATGTATAACTAATGCAAGGCAACTTGCACATGTAATTGCCCCCCTAGAGTTGCTGTTGGCCACACCCTGTGTAGAGGGTGTGGTCATCGCCGGGTCCTCTGGAGAGGGCTCGGCGTCATCGGACCAGGTTAGTACTACCCTTTACATTCCATATTGCTATTGGTTTGTAAGCTGACCAACCAAAAGCTTTGTGTGCTTACAAACCAATACCAACCACAGTGGAATCGACCCAATATCTTTTGTTTGATTTAAGTATTTTTATGTTGATGTGTAAATCAAACATAGTTTTTCAATTAAAACTTTATACAATTTGATAATTTATTTAGATTTTGGACTTCATAATAATTCATGATTAAACTTAGACTTAATTAGACTTAACAAATATTTAAATAAAACCTTTTGAGTAATTTTTTTTATTAATTTAATAGTAACAATTAAACTGTAATAAAAATAATAAGTATAATTATTAATCCATGTCATATTTATTTATTTTTCACTTCGGCTGTTGGTTGATGTACTACCACTACTACTACTACTACCACTACTACTACTACTACCACTACTACTACTACTACTACTACTACTACTACTACCACTACTACTACTACTACCACTACTACTACTACTACCACTACTACCACTACTACTACTACTACCACTACTACTACTACCACCACTACTACTACTACTACTACTACTACCACTACTACTACTACTACTACCACTACTACTACTACTACTACCACCACTACTACTACTACTACTACCACCACCACCATCGCCTTCACATCGTCTTTTATAAAATGGTGAGTATTTTAACCATTAGTTCCAAAATAATACAATAATTTCCTTTACAGATTTTAATACAATAACTTTTTTTACAGATTTTAATACAATAACTTTTTTTTACAGATTTTAATGCAATAACTTTTTTTTAGATTTTAATACAATAACTTTTTTTTACAGATTTTAATGCAATAATTTTTTTTTAGATTTTAATGCAATAATTTCCTTTACAGATTTTAATGCAATAATTTCCTTTAGAGATTTTAATGCAATAATTTCCTTTACAGATTTAAACAATATTTTTTTCATTTTTTGCATTTTTTTTTTTCTATTTTACAGATTTTTTTTTTTTTTTTTTTTTTTAGATTTTTTTTTTTTTTTTTTTTTTTCAATAAAAATTAAAATATGCATTGCTTGTTTTTTTAATCCTTTGGTTTGAGTCATTGATAAAATTAATTAAGAAGGTAAAACTTAAAAATAATAAGTGAAAAGAATGGGAACAAAATGAAAATAAACTAATAATAAATGGAAGATAAAGATGAAAATAATAAAAAATAAAATAATAAAATGCAAATAAAAAAAATGTAAATGCTAAATAAATAAGAAATATAAATTAAATAAATCCAAAAACCAAAATTATGACTGTACTAAAACCATAAGAAAATAAAAAAAAATAAATAGTTAAATATTAGGCCTATACATTAATTATATAACAAAATTAATTAATAATAATAATAATAATAATATTGAGAAGGAAAGGAGGGGATAGAAAAATGGTTAAGAAAAGGATGTTAGGAAGTCTGAAATATATTGGTAGGTAAAGATAGAAATGGGTGAGATTTGTAAGGATAGTAAGTGAAACTTGGGTGGGCTGACCGTAGAGTTCATGACGTTTCACAAGGTCTCTTCCGATTGACACTAGTAATTATCATTATTATTATTATCTTGGATATATATATATATATATATCATACTTTTAAAATAACAAGAAATAAGACGAGGGTTGAATAGTGTGTAGTGAATACCAAGCACCTTGAAGCATCTGGTATCTCACCTGGCTGACTACACACTATTATAGTGTTGTGATATTAACTGTTAATGTATACCCTCACGTATATATGGCATTGACTGGGTTATAAAAGATAAACTGGCTCCATAGGGTGACCTACTTGTGCCCAAGTTAGGGTTGGCCTGTAGAATAACTCGTGGTAAGAGATTGTATTATGAATGTTTTAGCATATTTCATAAGGTTTTAAAGATATTTAATTAATAATTGTGTTTACTATGTAGACTATTTGGTTGTTGAAGATTTAATTCTTAATAATCTGATCTCCGGATTCTTCCTCCTTGTTAACATTACAATTCATTATCTTGGGCTTTAACTTCCTTACATTTGTTGTCGTCACATCAGGGATAGCCACAAGTTTTTGTGCTACTTCATCTCTCTTATTTTCATCCTCAAAGTTCATCACGATGTCTCCCTTCTGAGTGTAAATCTTGTGTTAACTATTTGTGTACCATCCAGAGCCTGCTGCTCAGAGCAACTTCTTTCTTTTTGTCTACAACCTTCATTTTATCATCAGATGACTTTACAACCAGTAGATTTTTCTTCACATTTTTCTTCTTCACTACAGTGGCCCAAGTCTGACTCAGGTCTGAGTCAGTGCTCACTGCTACAGTGTATATACTCATAGTATATGAGTATATACACTGTGCTCACTGCTAAGGAATGTGAGGAAGAAATGTAACTTTTGGTCCAAGAGCTCGGTGTGTACGTAAAGAAACGCTACTCAGTCCTGCAGATTTTTTACGGGACACACATTTACAACCATATAATATGCCATAACACATCCACCATAATTATAATATTATGGAGAGAATGAGTACCAGTACATTTTTTCTAGGCATGTTTTAAAATCCTGAAGTAAATAAACGCGCTATAAATAATTTGAAGTGATGTATATTATTTGGTGGTTGTCAAGTTGCCATGTAAACATTCCACAGGGGCGTTAATGGTCAAGTCAAAGTGTTATACTTATCCAGCTCCATGACAGGATTTCTTAAATATAAGTAAGTTTAGGTGGTGTTGTAGGAGATGTATGGAAAGTTTGTGTGTGTATGTGTGTGTGTGAAACTATTTGTGAGTGTTATATTATTATTATTATGAGGTTTTAACATGAAAAAGGTCGGTCTTGTCTTATCTGTCGTCATATACTAGTGTCATTAATTATTTATGAATGATATTTACAAAGGTTATAGTGGTAACTCTAATGGACTACCTACTCCGAAATTGGAACACAATTTAATATTATAGTCTTCCAAAATATTGACAGCACAAGGATTACTGGACAGTAGTAATATAATTTTCCATTAATTTAACTAGCCAGTGGTATTTATACAGAAGTACTGTGTTTTTGGCTAGGGCCACGCAGTGTTACCACATCTGGCTAGGTCCCGGGAATTTGCCCCGGTCACTTTATGGTAGTTTACACTGGTTATATCCTGGTAGCTTGCCCAGGTTAGGTCCCGGTAGTCTGCTGTGGTCTAGGTTAGGTCAGGTCAGGTTAGGTCAGACTAGTTTCCAAATTATGTTTGTAAAACGGGGTCAATCTCCGAGAGAAACACCATAGATGAAAAGTGTGTTAGAATGGTCCAAAATAGTGGGTAATGGTACTAAAATATACAATATAGTGAACACAGTACTTCTGTAAATTTAACTAGCCAGTTACCGGTAGTAATAAAAATGTGCACAATATCCGTGCTTTGTTTTGGCAGAGTGTTTCATGTGGAAGTCCTGTTAGTAAAATATTTGCTGATACAGAGGTACATTTTTACTATAACTTTTGGGTAACAGGCTAACGTTAACTAAGAGAATTTGATGGTAACATGTTATTGGTAATTAATGTATCTATAGTTTAATATTTTGTATGTTTGGAATAAGTGTCATGCCCGGTACACATTAGCCCGTTTGCACAGATCCGACATCCGTTAATGACGTCACGTACTGTACAGAGGTAGGAGCTACAGAGGAGATAAGCTCCGTATGTTTTGATTTGCGTCACGGAGTCGTTTGTTTTCAACAAAAAGCAAGCATGACTTATGTTTCCATACGAAACTGCTCCACAAAAGTGCCATTTGCTCCAAAGTTGCATATGGCTTAAATCCACCTATCATAATAAGTATCATAAACTAAAACATGCTCAATGATGCACATTTGGTTAATATGGAAGAGATGTCTGCTATCCCCCCACAAGCTTCTTGCAAATTCATGTATAGGCCCAGTATGATGGCATGAATCAATATACTTTTACTGTAGGCTTAGAAAGGTATGATATCCTAGTTGACTTTTGCATTGTTATCTATTAGAAGTTAGAACTCATAGAATCCAGTGTGGGTTGGTGAATTATATAAACCAAAAATAACCAAACAAACCTAACCTGGGTATCGAAGAATTAATATTAATTAAGGTGTTAAGGTATTATTATTCTCTGTTTTTATATGTTGAAATTATTTTTGAAAGACTGCCAGTATAATTTGACGTTGTTTTACCCCAAAAAGGCTTCATACAAAGAGAGCAATGCTTGTATCAATGTCTAATGTAGATGAACAGGAAAAAATTGTTAAATTAAACCATAACTACTGTGGCTTGTGTTGCTCCAAGTACACACGTGTGTTTTGTTTACAACTAGGCTATTTGGTGGTGTCGTGTTTTCAGTACCCATGAACATTTTTTTATATCCTCACATAAATTGACATACATTTAACAAATACAATTTAATAATTATAATATTTGAATAAATTTACACCTTTATTTGTGCACAAATACTTCAATATCATATTTTCATGATATGATGATAAGTCAACAACATTATACTCGGACAACACCGCCGCCGTCCTTCCATAAAGTTAGAAGAGCCCCGGTTCACATATACTCGGCCATTGGTGATGTCATTGACGGAGGTAGGATCCTTGCAAACAGGCTAATGTGAACCGGGCATTAGTAGGTGTATTGGTATGAGGAAGTTGTATAATAATCAATACTGGATATGGATGAAGTGTTTGACTATCTGACCTTGACTGAATAAATAATTAAGTTACACAAGTTACTCTGTGTGTTACAACATTATGACATGACTTGGTGCACCATAATGACTTCCTTAATTAATAATGTACAAAAATTATGTAATGTGAAAGTCAGGTGTATAGTATTATCATTCTTAGATGTTACATAGATACCAGTACTGTACAGTATACCATTATAGTTGTTGTGATATATGTAACCTATACTGTATAGTACTGTACTTTTGTATTTCAGTAAACAGTGGATGGTATACTTAACTAAGGCAAAGGTATAGGCTACAGTAGTTAGCATTTTACTCTGTTGCCTTCTATTACTCACTGGGTTATCTACCAGACAAAAGTGGGAAATTACAATTTTACTCATTTATAATTTAATAGGCTACTGTAGCAAAATAATGCTCTATTTGGTTAAATTAATGTTCCACTCCTCTAGAAACAAACATTAATTTGGGAGAGAGATTCACTGGTACCATTTGTGTTTTGTCTCTTATTATATCAGTAAATTGCTTCTATTGAACAATAACATTAAGGTTCGTCAACATAAACTGTCACTGAATCTTCCAGGATTGTAGGCTACACAAGAGTTGATCCTTGCATAGTAGAAAATGTCATCCAAGTTTAGCACTTATTGATTGTTACTAGACATCCATAAGAGCTGATGGATTGTTGGGTTTCATACTCAGTTTAGAAAGTATAGCAATGAATAATTTGTTAGCCATCTTCCTTCCTGATGGTGTAAGGAGTGGGTATTGATTCCCAAGGTGGTAAGGTAGGCTAGTTGTAGAATGGAAGCAAGAGTGGAGTGTTGGCTGGACCTTACCTTCTGAACATCATAAGCAAAATGTATATATTTAGATATACTTAGTCTATTACCTATACCATAATGTACAGTATATATATACTGAATCCAAATTTTTCTTAATTTATTTGCAGCTCTCAACTTGTAGTAAAATGTTTCTTTGAGCAAATATGAAACTGAAATGAACATGCATTTTCAGAAACTGGTATCGGATGGAAGGAGTGGAGAATGAGGATCACTTCAGGGACTTAGAACTGATCAGGGAGAGGTAATGTATAAAAGTTAGAGTTGTCTCATGTATTATTTGAGAATGGAAACATTACTGTATTGTTATCACCTGTATGGCACTTACTTAAACTGCCAGTAGTGTCTCTCTTTGAGCTAACAGTACTTTAGCAGTTAATTAAGTATGGTCAATCTTTTGTTTTTTAGTGTTAATTACTGTTTTTGTGTTAGTTTAACTACCGTATCTCCAATTAATTTAACAACAACAAACAATATTTACAGTTACTAAGAGTTAATATATATCTCATTTTAATTGTTTCTTGGCATCAGCTTTTTAAATGTGTACCATGATTAACTTGAAATTATTCATTCAATTAAGCAGAAACCAATGGTATTCAGAAGATTAAAAGAATGTAGATTAGAGAAGTGGCTGTGTCCTTGCTGTTTAATTCCCCAAAATGTATCTGGACCTTTGCAGTGTGTTAGATTTTGGAACTGTGGATGAAATGGGCAATGTGTTTGACCAACTATATACTGTACCATTATCCTGCAGTCACTTATTTTCTCACAGCTGATCCACTTCAACCAGTTCATTGGTGTAAATACATTTTGATTGTGTGTGCCACAATTTCCAATTCAGTCTCTTTCTCATGATTGTGTCTCAATATTTGAGAGTAGTTTTTGAATCATTGATGGTTGATGTGTCTGATAAATATCAACATACTGTATTTCTTCCTTTCCCTCAATTCTTGTAACATAAAATTAACATATTCAGCAATAGAAGACATGCATACTGTACTTTGTAACAAACCTTTATGTTAAGATAATATAGTTATTACTGTACTGTATATTTGTGCTCATTTGTTGTGTGGTAGATGTAGTGCCATGAACCGTGGTCGTGGGCGTGGTGGCAATGAGGAAGGAGTGGTACGACCCACTCCCGTTGCCACACTCAAGACACACTCCAACGATGTCACCAGTGTTGACTTTTCAGGGCGGTCTCTGCTGGCCACTGGGTCATCGTAAGTGATTCTCTCCCTTATCAAAGTAGGATTTTTCAAGTACTTATTTTCAGTGATGCTTCATTTCATGAGCCTATAAAGCTGACAGTACCATGTTTAGTTCATGTTTTCTCTTCATGACTGAGCAGATAAGGTGATACTGTAGTGCTGTTGTTGGTGGCTTTACATGACTGAATTCCAAAATACAGTACTGTACTTTTTAACCTGCAATGTTACATACTGATATATATGTATTGTACAATATATATGCTGTTCCTCCATATGTTTTAGTAAATTTTTACTCACTCATTTAAAATATGTTTTATCATGTGATGAAAAGAATATGATTTAAATGGTAGTATCCCTGATTTAGGTAATATTGTAGAGGACTGGAAACATAGTGATAGGTGCCATTTTGGGTATGTTTTGGAGACAGAATATCTTGGTACAAAGCTTAGTGTGTGTACTTAAACTTTGAGTCATTGTTCACTAAATAACTGGAAACAAGCAAATGTACATTATTTGTTTCTTGTGCCCTCAGTGACAAGAGTGTGCGTGTATATAAGTGGCAGGTAGGGGACACATTCAGTGAAGTTGGATACTCCCCTCTGCTGGGTCACACGTATGGGGTTAATTGTGTTACCTTCAGCCCCTTTGGCACCAAACTGGCCTCAGCCTCCACTGATGGAAGTACAGTCATCTGGGATGTCAAGGTTAGACATAATCTTTTTTACCACTTTATTACATTTTTACATCCACGTATCCATAAGAGGGTGTTGCCAGGAGAGATGTGGGTGATACAGGTACTGTACCGTACTATTGTAATCAGTTGCTTTGAACACAGGTCACTTATTGTCCCTGACAGAGTGTATGCATTATTTGAAACATAGTAATTGTATAGGTTGATGTGTGTCACTGTTCTCTCAACACTTTAAACTTGTGATAAATGTCTTTTCTGTTCATAATTTGCATGTGTAATCTAAACAGACAGGTGATCAGCTGTGTTCCCTGAAGCCAGCCAGTGATGCAGCAGTGAGGGTGTGTACCTTTTCTCCCAACTCTGCACTGATGGCCACTGGTGGGGATGATGATATGGCTGGTATCTGGGATGTCTCTACACTCTCACTCCTCAGGTAACACTTACTATTGGAAGCCATGTTGTCATATTCAAAATTAGGTGGGAATCACAGAAGCACTTACTGTATATTGGCAATATGTTGACCAATGCTCAAATGACCGCTTATTTAGGGAACAAAGAGTTGCAGCTAGTATTAAGTTTTTATCTCTAGTGGCTTGATGTAATAGATATTGTATTATTCAAATAATTACTATACTTATAAATTCTAGTGATGTTACTGATATTGACTGATTGCATGATTAAGTTTTGGGCTACATATTGCCAACAAGAGTGCTCGTGTGTAGTTGTGTGTGCAACACGCTTCAGGATAAGTATTATTTTACTTTCCACTGATCATATGTCCATCTGTTTGATACATTCATTCAGTCCAGTGCTAAATATTAAAGTATTATACAGTACTCGTTACAATCATAAATTGGTTTCAACAATATTCATGCATTAAGAGAATTGATAAATGTTATCCATACATAACATATGGTTCAGTGGTACAAAAGGGTGAATACCATAGGATATTTTTTTGCTTTTTTTTATATCTGTAGAAATGCTCTCCATTGTTAGTAGTAGGCTGATGAATTAGGTTTTAATAGCATGAAGTTATTTAGAATATGTAAGGGGAGAACCCTGCCAGAAATCTTTGAAACCTGAATGATAAATACTTGTACACTCACCAGCATTGAAAAGTGACTGCATAGTGATATTTTATCACCTTGCTATTTTATTTGAAATACATAAAATTGTTTCTTTCAATTGATGCATATAATAAAGTATTATTACCATATCATTCGGTATGTATAGTTTGTTTACTGTACTATATTATGGTATATTATACATAGACTCACAGATTATACAGTATTTCGGTTTTGATATATTATAATAGAAAATCAGAAACGCATTTTGCCGAGGTGAACCATATAGACTACATAGTCCATTGAGGTTATGTGAGGGTATTCTTACAATCTTTTTGTGCTGTATCAAACTTAGATCACTGGAACAAGTGATGGAAATACTACCACTACATCAACCTTATGCCTAGTGTATTAAGATGCACATTAACTTGCTATGTAACTCAGGAGTAGACTGTGCTAAGAAATGAGAAGTAATCTTCCTTGTTGATGTGCCAATTTCATTATTTAATTGACTACAGAACATGTAACCCATGTATATTGTAGGTTTATTTTGTACTTTCAAGTAAAGTCAACTTTTGGAGAAAATTGTGCACATCAGAGAATGGAAAATTTCACATGACTGCAATAATGATAAAGTACAGGAAGTAGAGGTACTTGCAAACAATTCAGTGACATCATTAAAGAAAAAAATGTACAATATTTATACTTGTGGGAATTTGCAGTAGGGTATAGTACAGTACATGCCATGTTTATACTTAAAGTACCAATATTTATATGTTTATGATTTCTCCAGTAAACAAAGGCCAGCTGTCCTGTGAAAATAAAGAATAACATGAGAATAGAAGCACCTTTTACAGAGGAGCAGTATAAACTAATCCTATACATCAGATTCTAACCATATGGTAGAGTTGGTTAACATTTCATCATTGTGAGGAATCTGGTATAACATTATTACAATGTACAGTATAACAGGTTGACATTTATAAATTCAATGTCAATGTAATGCGTGCTAATGACAAGAGGTTAAAGGCTCTGGAACATGTAAAAGTGCACACTTTGTCATAAAATTAAATCTAAGGTCTGTCTGCAGTGTTTCATAACATATCATACAGTATACAGTCCAGTACTTTATAAATATACAACACATCTTATGTAGTAACACATACATGTAGCTTACATAACAATAAGTGGTGTACCAGTGATCTAGATCTGGAAGTCAGGGCAAAGTTTTACTTGTTACTATCTCATTTTCACAAACATCTTTTCAGACATAAGGGAAATTCTGAAGAGTGTCTGATAAGGTGAGTTGTGACAGTAACTGATTTTCACCATGCTCATAAAATTACACACCGAGACAAGCATGAAGTAATGATGTATTAATAGCAATATTTTGGCTCTGCAATAATGTCCAACTGGAATATTTTTGTTAGATGGCAGTGCAAGCTATAATTCTGCATGAATTCCTATTGCAACACAGTATGCCATTCCTGATGTAGCACTTCTTAAATATGTAAGAATACATTAGATGTTAAAATATATAATCTTTACTAATATGGTATATTCTACTAAGTATGATTCTGTAATGTTTTATAGAATCACTCCAAAAGTTGATTTTTGTGCAGTACATGCTTACATAACTTAAATACAAGACCAGGGATTAAGCTGTTGGATAGGTTTTATATTAATCTCAGCATTGCATGCAGTAATAAAACAATAGTCTATGTTTATGTGTACAATTAGCTAAAATTAAAGGTAGTACATCTTTATATCATAAATCCTCATTATACACAGGGATTATGGGCATGAAATGCACAGCATGTATTGAAGCTATGTAAAAATAGTTGCTCCAATGGAAAATGGAGGGTTAAAATCACAGACTTTCAGCAGTGCATAGAAGGACTTCTGTTGACTGTTATGCATATCTGGACAATCTGTACATAAGAGAAATGTCACCCTAAAGTGTATATATTGAAGAATTCTTGGTATATGAGTATAAAACATACTGTGTTAAAAGTGTGAGGAGACAACATCACTATTATAGGCAGTGTAACTTCTTATTCCATGATCTTTCAGTTCTCTGGTGGTTGAGAAAAATATATTTTAAATTATATTGGAAAATGTCTGGTAATGGAACTCAACATGCACCGGTAAAATGTTGAGGAATGGATCCCAAATACTGTAATAAGGGTTGAAAAGACCTGATTCACCCTCAGATGAAAGGGATATTAGAAAAGCTGATGTTAGTCCAAGTTAACCACAAGTAGATTGGAGAAACAGAAACACCATAATGGGACTGATATATATTGACGATGTTTGGTGTTTCTTTTTTCAAACTGAGTGTTTGCAAATAGATGTACGTTAACTTGGATCACCCTTTGCTCATTCAAGACAAAGAAGCCAAGAATCATTTAAAGGTTAAAAGATGAATGCAAGATTTGTGCAAAAGAATATATATGGAATTCACATATAAATATATTTTGTTATCATGATTGTAGGCACAAGTGCACACAAGGGATGTTAAATTCTCTTTAGAAATGTAGGTACAGTATTCAATGGATTTTTTTCTTTGTTCTCCTTGAATATTGAAATGCAGATATTTACAGTAGATATATCATAGCTATCCATTGTTTTATACAGAATATCATTGTACGTGAATAAAGAAAACATTTTTGACTGGAAGGTGAAGGAATGGTGAATGTTTGAAAAATGAATAAAGAATGAGCCTTTTGACTGCAAGATAATGGGAACTGAATGGATATCATCTTTCAAATACAGTATTGTACTATAAAGATGTCTAGCCTCGGTACTAGAACATGTACCCAGTAAGAGATCTCAATAACATAAAAGAGTGGAAGACTCATTTTGCCCTACAAATCCCTTTAACACAAATCTAGTTACCGTACTGCTTAAGTCTTTATGTACTAATCATATTTACTGCCCCCATCATTCCTTTTTTATTGTTATATTTTTCTTTGTTCTTTCATTATATTTCGGTACCACATGAACTCGATGCCCAGCACCATGGCATTTTTACTAGCATGTTATTTACTTAAGTGTTTTGACTCACCAGACGAATGTGTGGTGACGAATCAACGGTGACAAGTGCGTGCTTCACACCTGACAGTAGCTATCTTGCAACCGGGAGCAGTGGAGGGGAACTGAGAGTGTGGGATGCTCGGTATGGCCACTCTGCTCCACTTGTTATGAGACCAGAAGCTCATGACTTGGGAGTTGCTTCACTTCATTTCAGTCCAGCCATTGGCAAGGATGGTGAGTCTTCAATCTGAGTGAGTCCCTCCCTCCCTAAGATATATTCTCTGTATGAAGATTTTTTTTTTTATATATATATATAAATATATGATGTACCTGTACAGGACTTATATTTATAGATGTTCTTGTCATAAATGTTTAATTCTGGGGTGATACCTGAGTTGTTACAGAATCCCTAATATGTAAATAATGTCATCATTAGCCAACTGTTTTGATTTGACAGACACCAGTGCTCTTGGGAAGCAGTACTTGCTGGCATCTGGAGGAAATGACATAGCACTACACTTGTGGGTGGTGGAGATTGGTAGTCAGATCCTGGGTGGAGACACAACCCCTACCATCACCCCCCACCACACCCTGCGTGGTCACACAGGACCCATCATGTGTGTACGCTTCAGTGCTAATGGACTCGTCTTGGCCTCGGCATCTGGTGACAAGACCGTCATGCTTTGGGACCCTGTAAGACACACAACTCAAGAATTGTATATGTAGAGTATATTATCAACATTTTACATCTTGAAAGGTCACGATGGGATAAGTAAACCAAAATGGGATAGAGGGGAATTCTCTTGTACTGGACAAAGTCAGGGAAATAATTTATTTTTAGTTACTTCCCATGTGGATCAGGGCATCTTGCTTATTGGATGAGCTAGTGAGGTATAGAGGACTTATAATAATTCATCCCTTGACTATGTAACTCTTTGCAACAGATGAGACTGGCACCAGTGGGAATACTTGAGGGGCACAAACGATATGTGACATGCTGTGCTCTCAGTGATGATGGGGTTCTGGTGGCAGCTGGTAGTGGTGATCGGGTAGTAAATGTTTGGAGGGTTGATGCTGCATCTACTGCTGCTGTTAAGCAACAACAACAACAGCAGCAGCAGCAACAACAACAACAACAACAGCAGCAGCAACAGCAACAGCAAGCAGCACCAGGAAAAAATCAAGGAAATCCAAAAAGGCTACTTGTGAGATTTCCTTCGCAGAGATTTAGGGATAATATCAAGGTGAGCTGTTGGAAATAAATTCCACTGAGCTAGATCATACATGCCATTTACCAATACTGTACATGTACTGTGGTTACAGGAGACAAGTCTCTATGTATGTCAGTAAATAAGCCTTTCCTTTGCCAGCTGGTGGAATGGAGCAGTGAGGATGTATGTGGATGGCTGGTGGAACAGGGACTGGCAGAGTACTCTCATAATTTCCGATCCCATGCTATTGATGGTCGGGAGCTGCTGTCAATAACAGATGAAACTCTGGAACATAAGCTGGGTGTTGGTAAGTCACATTGTATCTTTATACTCAATTACTGTATGCATGCTTTAAAATGTCTGGAGCTTTTTTGTAGTGTTATCAAAACAATGGTAATTATTATACTAACCCATTGAAAATGATATAATACTGAACTATGTTATTATTACAAAGAACATTACCTGCGTAATAAAGATTAGTGAAGTGGTACAGTACAGTAGTTGTATTATTCTCAACAATAATGAAATATATTGCTATATAGAGAACCACATTTTCCTAATCATTCAACTCCTTGCTTGTGCATTTCATGTTCATCCATAAAGAATCTTTTTATTATTAAACTGCATGTCAATGTTGTAGTTTTGAAAAAGGTTTTAATTGATCAAATATAAAATATGATTACTGCAATGTATTTTCAATACATTTGTTATTGTATTGCTGGTACAATTTTGAGTTGTGAGCTCATTATTTATGTAAAGGAGAAAGTATTGTAATTCTATTGCTTACTGTGAGAGAGACTTATCTACATTATGTGTATTATTAGTTTACTCTCTTTTGGCCTTGTATTGTGCAAAATTAATATTCTTACAATTTATAGATGCACTTGGTCATCGGAACAAGATCTTACGTTTGGTGAACAAGTCAGGAATCCATGACCCCCAGACAGCAAGACTCACCAACCCACATGCACCTCCAGATGAGTTTCTGTGCCCCATAACTCAGGAACTCATTAGGGATCCTGTTCTCTGTGCTGGTCAGTCACTTGTTTTATTTGTAGTTCTTGCATATCATTGGGTAGGTAACACATGAACATATTTTACTATATCCTCTGGTCAAGTAATGGTTATATCCATCATCCAACTTGTTGTACAGTATTACAGCAGGGATATAGGAGGTATTGTGTTTATTGTATTCTGAATTTATTGATTCTTTACTTTCTCTTATAACCCTAGATGGATTCACCTATGAACGTGTAGCTATAGAGGCATGGCTGGCCAGTGGCAAGCGCACCAGTCCCATGACCAACGAACGCCTCCCACACCTCACACTCACACCCAACCGTACTCTTCGCACCCTCATCCAGAGGTACAGGGAGGAGAATATGTGACATCCATGCTTTCTAATGGGTGTCTTGTTATGGCTTGGGGTCTTAGCTGAAGGTTTCAGAGCCTGGAAAGTCTTGAGTATATTGAGGAGAGTAGGCAGTAAGGAATGGATAGAGGAAGGTAAAAGTACAGCTTGGGAAGTTGTTAATAATATTATGGGTGCTAGAGATTTTTGTAGAGAATTCAGGGAAAGCAGAAAGTTAGTAAAGGGTAAGTTGTTTATACCAGGCCTTGTGTGCTGATAGTAAATAGACACTAGTGGTCATGTGATATTCGTTGTAGGTTAATCAAAATGCAGTATATTGTGTGTGATGAGTCATGTCTCTGAAACACAGACTTGCTGTAGTGAACAAACCACAGAAACACATGTCACCTGCAAATTTAAAGCAATGCTGATTTTGTGGTACAGTACTGTATTGATTTTTATTTTATTTTATTTTCATCTGTAGAATTGAGTAGCATTAGTATCAACACCGGAATAGGATGTCAGTACAATACAGTACTATACTCTATATTTATTAACCAGGGAAAAAATGCACTGTCTCCCACATAATACTCTCTGGCTTTTTCGGGAAGTGTAATGTAATCCAAAACAAATTATGCCAAAAATCTCCTAAACTGTACAGTTCTGATCTCCTCTACTGTACAGTACTTATCTGCAACTTATAAACACAGGAATGTACACAGAGCATATACAGTATCTATATACTTTGAAAGGATATGTTACATTTTTGCCAGGATAAAAGTAACTACTGTACTGGTATACTTTAGTACTACATATCGCATTGTTGTATTATTTTTCACACCCACCAAGTAATTGCTTCCATATATTTAGCTGGAACCCAATTGATTGCATCATCAGAGTGGCAGTTATTGCAACAGTTTTATAAATTCATTATCCCTAATAATGATATTGTTTTGATAAGACACATAAATTGAGAAATACATGTACTTTCCCATACTGCTGTATATACTTTTTGTGGCATATTGGTATTAGTCATTGGTTCAAAGATGCTAAAACTTCCTTCCAGCAAAAGAAATTATAGAGGAAATGTGCTGACTGTTTTAGGTTTGGATACATGTTGTGTGTGATCAATTACTTAACTTAACATTGGAGTGAACATAGACCTTGGAGAACAGAACATTTGGAGGTGAATCATTGGCAGTGAATAAAATCTTATAATTACTTCCTAAGCATTTATAGTAACTCCAGGCAGTGAAGCATATGAACCCATTGTGAATATTTTTATGTCTGATGTCAGAGCAAATATGTTATCTAAGACTGTCAATTGTTTACAGGATAATTGGAATATTATTTAACCTTTAGACGTCAAGAGTGCTCAACTCCATGGACAACATGGAAAAATCATCAGTTGTTATCCATTATCAAAGTACAGTACAGTAGTCCTTTACTGTCAATGTAGGTGTAGCATTCCATTCCATATTATGATCTGTCTTCCAAGGATGTACAGACTACTATGAAGAAAAAACATGTACAGACAATATCAAGAATTATTAATGACCTGTTAGAAGTTGTACTAATCTGGAATGAGATAACACAGGTAAACAGCAAGACTCAAAGAGTTCAGAGATTCATTCCATTGGCTTAAAATTATAACTGTTACCCATTACTATTTTTCCATCCACAGTTATGGAAGCTTATTACTGAGCACTGACCACCTCATTACTAATCACTAAATGTGTTGCAGCTGTGTTGATGTGCTGTACAGTATGAGTATATACAATATATAAGGGAGATCACTAACATATATAGGCCTATCCCATTTTATTTTATTTTTGTTTTCATGATTATATTACAAACAGTGAGTGTCCTTATATCTTGATAGGAAATGGATTGCAGAATAATTTTACTCCATTTTTTGATATATATCTGCTTTGTTTCATTAAGTGGTTCAGTAAGTTTAGTTGCATAAACCTACTTCATTATTCACTGTAAATAGCATGACTGTTATTGTTGATTGTTTTATATATTTTATACAAAAACTAGTTTTTAGATTATGTATGACCAGTAAGCAAAATGGTTAATGTTATGATAATTTCTACTGCTGAGCATTACAAAGTCAATGTCAGTATGTTACTTTGTATATTTATGTAACACTTTGTCAGTGATTTGAAGCATTCTTTTAAAATTACTACTGAAGTAAACCCTTTAATATTGCATTGATTTGATATTAGTGATGTTGGCCTATTTCACCTTTTAGTCCTAAAATTACCGTATAATACCAAAGAATAATTATTTAAGGCTGTGATGCTCTTTTGCATTACAGGAAGTTGTATTATTTACAATACTATTTTGCCCTATTTTAGGAGCTTCTTACCTTCTTTCCATGTGTAATGTATGTGTACATTAATTTGACAATGCCTCCCGTCTGCCTTTTCTCAGTTGAACATTATAATTATTTTCTATTATTGGCTGCACAGGTTGTAAGCCAATGTGTGGTGGTATGTTGCCCCACCATAACCATAATGTCCGTCCACACTTAAAAGAGGGTATCACACTAGCACATTTTCCTCCGTCCTTTAGTTAATCTAAGGTTTTCCTCTGTCCTCCACCTCATTCTCAGATGAATGGAGGACACGCATGAATCTGGATGAAGCAAGTGAGACCCAAGGATGGAGGACAGAGGGTGCAGGTAAGATGTGCAAGTGTGATGCAGCTTTTACTTTGACAACAAAAGATACAAAATGACATTGTCATGCAAGCTATCCTCTGCTAATGCATATACAGTATAGGAAACCGTTGATATAATACAGATATGTACTTCTGACCACCAATTCATTTTAATTCTGGGCCCTCATTGAAGATCTCCAAATGCTTACCCAGGTATTTGTGACCCATTACTATAAATACTATGTGATTTAATGGTCTTGTGTTGAATACAGTTCTTTGCTGTATATTCATATTATATGGAGGAGCACCTGTTGTCTTATATTGCGTTAATCAAAGTGATAATAATGACTATTGGGAAAATACAAGCTGTGTTTGTATGCCCAATCAGTTTTCTTTTTCTACTACTTTTTCTCAGAAAAGAAGTAGACCCTGAGCAGTGGTATAAATTACAATAATCTTTATTTACCATGCTCTTTTCTATATTTTTCAAATCTTGAATTATGTTTATACTTTAGAATAAAGGAAAGCATTTTTGTAATACAGTAGTACAGTAACTTTACAGTGCAATGCATCTTGTTCCTTACTATCACTGCCATTGTCAGGGTGGAAGGAGACACCTCAGTCAAAACCCGTTTGGAAACGGGAACTCGCATCTTGCACATTTATATGGACCTCATGCACATGTCACACAAATAGAATATATAACACTTGTACATTATATCAAAAATTATGTTACAACTGCATTAGCTGAGGGTATATTGTCATGATAACCTAAAAAAAAGTTTATATGACACTTAGCTCACTTTTGTAGAGGAGGTGAAGGCAGAAGGATTTTTAATGACCCACTATATGGTACCATATGTATGTATGTGAGCGTGTGTTACTCATGTTTGATAGTTATGTGTGGTTCCTAATGCATGGTAGTCTAGTAGTCCAGTATATAGTCAGGGTCAACTTTATAGATAAGATGAGGAAGATTGCTTGTCTCATTGGCTCCAACTTAATCTCGTACTCTCTTGTTTAGGGGGTTATATAGTGTTTGGCAAACTTGAAGGTTGTTAATTCCTCCTAAATGTGCCACAGAGCAGCTCATCTTAACTGGAGTAGAGTAATGTCTCTTGACACACATTGGAGGAGTAAGTAGCATCTACATTAGCCAACATATAATCTCCTAAACACTTACTTAGTTCCTCAAATACTTGGTGCCTCTCCTCATTATATCCTTTTAGATACTCTTTATCTTGTTCAGTAGCAATCTCATACTTACTCTTAGGAGATGAGGTAAAACACCTTACCTCAACTTATACATGGTGTCAATTTATAGAATGAAAATTAATCTTTCTGAACACAGAAAAGACTTACAGTAATTGGAATTATAATCACAACACATTTCATTTCATAAACGTGAAAAGTTTGTAATCCCCATTTACTTGTCCTCAAATTATAATTGAGAGCCCTTCAACAGACTGTAGATATAGGATACATGTAACCTATGTGATGCCTTGTTTTGCATTTGAAAAGTGAAGGGGTCAAGGCAAGGTTTAATGTAATCTTTATATTATATGTATCAATGTTGTGCCATTATTTGTATGTCAGAGGAGCAGCTTCAGTATGTCATTATTATATCTAGTCTTGGATTATTGTAAAACTGTTCTTTAAGGAGTAAATATGCTGCTGATGGTGCTGTAATGAGTCTAATAATGTGTGAGGCTTTGTAAATGTATATATATATATATATGGATGAAGAAGTGAGGATCAATGGATGTGAGTGTTTTAACCACCTCTGTCATTTTTTCTTTCTTTTTTGTAGGTTTTTGCACTTTTTTTTTTCAGAATGTCAAGGCTCTTTTTCATTGTTTGTGGTAATAGGAGTTGGATAAGGAAGTTTACAATATATTTAAACATTCAATTTAGTGTCTTGGTGTAGAAAGTAATTTGACAATCAAAGAATGTCTATTTTCAGATTTGTGAATTCCTTTATATTTTCTAATTATGTATGCTTTATACATATTATTACATTACTCACTTAAACCTGGTCAAAATACCCTTCACTCTAAAGGTAACCTGTACTGTACTAATATGCAACAATATAGTAACCATTGTTTAAAATGGGAAGAACAGGCCTCACCCAGCAACACCTCATCTATCTCATTGTTATGTAGCTCGTATCTGTGAAAATAGTGTTCGAGAATTATCCTTAACTTATGAATTTATACAGAAAATTAATCTTGGATAAGACTTTCCTTTAATTAAAGAGTATACTGTATACAGTATAAGGTTTTTATTGTTCGCTACTTTCCAAAATGTTGGTGAGAGATGCAGAGTACTGTACAGGAAAACATTGGAAATTAAAAATGTGAACCACATGTCTCCCTAGAAACATTTGCCCAAGTTTGCAGAACTGAAATATTAATATGTACAGTTAAGCAAGTAAAAAGTTCAAGTAAAATAGGAGTGTATATGGCCACATCTGGCTACTCAAAATTTCAGTGAGTCACATTCCAATTTACATTGGCTGTGGAGTCTTAGTGATTCATTGATGAAAATACCAGGTTTTATTACAAAGAACTGAAAGATATTGCCATATACACTCATATTTTTCTTGCACTTTCTACTTGCTCAATTGTACAGTAGCTCTAAATATTTGCTTGGAACAGTAATACTGTATATAACATTACAAAACAAAACAACTGAATATTGTGCAGTGATAGCTCTTAGGCAAAAATTTAACATGTGTGTACCAAATTACCTCGCTTGGGTGTTGGAGATGGGGCCCCAAGGCAGGACAACCTAAGTGGTGCATGGCATAGGAGATAAATTTCCTGGTTCCTCATATTTTTAAACATTAGACCCGCCAACTCTAGATACTGTACTATCCATTTATGAGCAAGTGAACATATAACCTTGGCTTTGTAAATATTTTGAAGTACTCTTTCAAATTTTTATTTGTGTATCTTCACTGAACTTTTATAACAAGATAATTCTGGAACACAATATACAGTAGTATGATCCTATAAACACCCAGTTTTTATGTAAATCATACTAACTATAATACATGTATAATACTTGTATAATGTACTGCGCAAATATGCCAGTAACAAGTTCAAATGTTGTTATTTTGAGCTGTAATATAGAGTGGTTAGTGTATGACTGTTAAATGTGCAGAGGAGTTATTGTATTATTTCTTTTGGTTTTACCCATTTAATATCATGTTTCTTACCTATGAAGTTGATCATTGCATTACTGTTGTTTTTATACATTACAGTCAACAAAGCAGAAATACAAATATTTTGTGGCCATATCTGGAGACATCTTGTAGCTCATCTGTGACAGGCACAAGTAATCTTATGAATGAATCACTCAGAAAACATGCACTGTGCAAGGAGAAATTTAGTATGATTATATGAAGACTGTAGCCTTGTTACGATAAATTTTCTTATTTATACTGTATACTGTATTAATATTACTGTACGGTTGTAACCATCCGGAGAGCAAATCTCAGGAAATATTTCTCTGGGGTTGCCCAACCAAACTTGCTAGTGCACATTGGAGTCCTTGACATTATTTGGTGAGATTAGTCTTGTCAGCTAAACCCACCATTATTGACTATTATCATCAGGCAGTCATGGAGTTCATTATATGTACTAAAGTCATATAGAGATGTACTGTATTCATAGATATACAGTACAGTACAGTACAAGTATTTCATATGAAGGAATATCCAGATATCTCCATATACCAAATAATTTTTATTAGTTTTGCTTGGTTCACTGTATATACAGTACATGCTTTTGTACATGTACAGTATACCAGTATTGATTTCAATGAACACAATTATTATCACATATATTTTACTGTTATCATGTTTTGTACCTGGCTGGGATCAAAGGAGATGAGGAGACTACACAATTTAAGGCTAACATCTAATGGATAAAAAAAATTTGCATTGTAGCTTAACCGTGTACTGAACTCTCAACACCATTTTAAATAGCTGGTGAGAATCAATCCTGTCTTGTCAACAATATTTTAAAATACCGAATAAAATACAAATTGCCCTCAATTTATAGTGACAGCTGTGTACCTCCTGAAGCAAAATATACGTATACTTTACTGTACTGTATTGACATCACCTGCTTGGCACTGTGCTCACAGGCACATCCTGCCAGACTTCACATGCATTGCAATAGTTACTGATAAACATATTTCCTACTAATTCTGTGGAAGAATACAAGAATTCACTTCAATATCCTAAAATAAAAAACCACCTCTTAATTATTACAGTATATCGCATGTGATCGTTATGTTATTATGCAGCAGTGCCGTACAGTGGTCTTTAAATCACTTTACAAAAGGCTTTATTGATAATAAGGAGGTAAAACTTACTTTCATCAGAGGAAAATGAATAAAGACCAATATATACAGTAGCCTGCCAGGCAGCCTGGGGATTAAATCACACAGAACATGTGGGATTTAAGAGTTTTTAAAAAGCCAAAATTGAATGTCTGACCAATGATTGGTATTTTTATATCAAAATATAGCTCCTTAATTTTCTTCTTAAAATAGTTTTGTTTTGTTTTTTTACATAATATATTCATTGAATTCCAAAGGTTATGGGTTAAAATTACACTTTACAAGATATGACTAAAACAAACTACTTCATTAATACAACCTAAGTTTGATTTAGTAAATACAGTAAAATGTTAGATTATAAAACAGATTTGAATCCATGTGTCATTAGTGTAATTTTAACTGTTGTTGTTTCCGTCATGACTTAATTAAGTCTCCTTGTGTCTCGTCTATATAACTGAGGTGTAGATGTCAGCAGTGATATAACTAGTCTCTAAGAAGTAAGAAGGTGCATTGAGTCTGCTCAAGCCTCTGCATAAGTGAAGTAAAGTATGACACTTACTTCTCTTTGGCTTTTGGTTAGTCAGGGTAGATACTGTAGTTATATGTGTTGAACAATTTTGCACTTTTTCATACATAACATGTGTTTATGGGTCATGATATTAAAAGCATATTCACCAGTTGCAGTTTTACTTTTCATACTGTAATCTAGGAGGCATATACAGTGTTGACCATAATACTATGCAAAGTATCAATTAAATATATCTTTGGGAGTGTATTCGTATTCTTACAATGCTGATAGTAGGTGATTGTTTATTGACATTATTATATTATATTTCTGGTAAAAGTTTGACGGAGGAAATCTTCAATACACTGTGTAAATTACATCCTTTGTCTTCCAATGGCAGATTTTCAAACTTTGCTGACATTCTCACCAGTATTAGAAAGATAACTTAACTACGGTATTTCCTATGAGGTCTGCTTAGTGTCTGTGTTTATACATATTTCCTTCTATTTTCTTTATCCCTGCTGTCCCACCCTATCACTTTCTCCACTGCATTACAGGGTTTACCAGGCATAGTAGGGCGGTCTACTTTCATCCTTAAATAAAATAATTCTACACAAGAATACCTATCCTTACAGAACTACACATTACACAACCCTTCACAAAACCTTTCACTAACAAGCAGTGAAATAGTCCCCTAGTGATAAGCCAGTGACCTTTGCAGTTAAAAATTTCATACTCCCAAGAGAGAGCAAGGCTTAAACATTGTGGATGAATCATCATGAATGGATGTGTAACAGCATGTATAAATAGAGTGGTGGAAGTTGTAAAAAAAGGATTGAAAAGAGTTGGTGTAATACTATTTTGACCTGGATGTACTGAATAAAAACAGGTGCATCCGGGGATTAACCTACAATATATTTTTTAGTTACATATTTTTAGAATTATGTAACTTTGCTCAGTCAGTGTGGACTGTAAGATCAACTCAATGGTGTATGTACTATATGCAATTTCACGGAAAGATGGTGGTGGTGGGGGGAGGGGGAGTGCATTGCAAGGAAAGAAAATCTAGTTTGAAATATAACCGACAAGGATGAGAGACGTAATGGCAAGGTCCTATGGTAAATGGTGTTAAGATTCGCAAATGATAAATATGGATACTGGCCCACTAAGATTTACATTTGTTTGATTGTATCTACTACTATTACTCAAGTAGCCGTAGTACAGCTGGTGAGTTGAGGCAGGTTAAAGTTCTGAAAATTGTTTGGTGTTTACCAGATAGGAGGCTTACAGTGTTGTTATATTTTATCTTACTAGCGTCTCAATCTCTCTGAGACCCCGATAGTATTGAGTGAAACATCGAAGTGTTGGGTACTTTACACGCGTCGTAGTAGATGGAGACAGTGGAATCTCAAGGGGTTGGTTGTAGTAATAGGTGTGTACTATAGGCATGCTGGCTGCAACAAATTGGTTGGGAGGGAGGTCAGTACCGGAGGGGTGTAGTAGATTAGAAATTGGGTGTGTACTACGCATGTGGGTATGTACAGTACAAACTGGGTGCGTAGGTGGACTGTATCGTGTGTGTGTAATGGTTTGCAATATTGGGTGTGTACTAGGCATGCGGGTGTGTAGCATATACTGGGTGCGTGGGAGGGAGGGAGGGATGGCAGTGCTATGTGGGAGAGCAAGATAGCACGTGCACGAGTCACACAGTCAGTCAGACGGGTCGTGGCCACCAAGAAGTGAACACCACCACCACCACTAGCAGCAGCAGCAGTACAGCAGGCACCAACCAGTCCAGTCCACTCGCTCGCTCTCATCTCCCAACCCAACCCTGCTTGCCTGCCACAAACCCACAACTCCCATTCCCTTGCTCTCTCTCTCTCTCTCTCTCGACAGTACTCTTAGATACGGCATTATAATGTACAGTGATCTAACAAAAACAGGGCAGTAATCACGCTGTGCCATATATTTATTAAGGAAAATACTCGCGTGTAATAATTTATACTTTTATCACGACAGTTGTTTGTTTACAGCGTACTACTTAAGAATTCGACGGAACTTCTCAAGACAGTACTTAAGACATCAATAGAAATTCTCAAGATAGTACTTCAAGACACCAATTGTATTTCCTTCGACGGTAACTTAAGACTACTCCCCGTAACAGTTTAGAGGAAGACTACAGGTGCCTCGTCAAGCGTTAGTGTGCATGCAGCCTGCCTTCACCTCGCATCCATATATACCTACGTCCCCACCAACATCAATAGAAAAGAAAATAACTACAACACCTTATAAATACCAGACGGTATAGTGACGATATAACACTAAATCACAATGGAAGAACTACGGATAAGAATAAACAAAAGAAAAGTGTCTCAGCCCTGGAAAGGCATTGTAAAAGTATATATGAAAGACTCGCCAATATATCCCTGAATCATGAAAAGTATAATTATGTGGCTGCAATTTTGGCGCGTAGAAATATGAATTAAATTACAAATAAGTGTATAATTATCAAGAGAAAGATAATATTTATGTGCAAGGCATCTATAAATGAAATGTGACACGATGTATACAGTAAGTAAACAATAATAACAACAACAACGACTATTTACACACAAGCGATAGAATAGTAGCCTCGAAAAGTAACGAATGGAGGGCATACAGGTGTTCGTTCATTCATGCCTACCAAGATGGATAGACGTTGACTAGGGCCAAGCCAACCTCAAACTCTGAACCACACATACACACGTTGCTGCTTCACTTGGTTCTCGGCTACTCGAAACTAAACACTACGAGGCCGCTATTGTGCACTTACGATAACTAACTACTGCTGATTAATATAGATCCTGTAATGTAACGATTTGTGTTGTGTTATGAGGAGACGTATTGTGTTGTGAGGTGGTGTGTTTAGACAACTTTAGAGTATTCGATGGTGATGGAGTGTTAACGTCGACGATCAAACAGAATAAGTGGAAGACCGGAAGTTCACCCTCCCACCCCACACCCTACCAGACCCCACGTGGTGTAACGATGTAAAAAAAATATGAAAAATAAAAATATAAACATTGGTGGTGGTGGTGTGTGAGACTATTCGTAGTGTGGGTCGGGGTGGTGTGTGAATGACTACCCATCGACTGGTGTAAATTGTGAGGAAATATTTTGGTGTACTGGTGGTGTGAGGAAATACCTAGTGTACTGGTGGTGTTGTGAGAAAAAAAAACTAGTGTACTGGTGATGAGAAAATTCCTGGTACTAGTGGTGTTGTGAGGAAATAGCTGGCTGGAGGTGTAAGACTGCGAGAGAATTGGTGACGATTTGTTGTGGTGGTGTTGTTTTGGTTCCTCGTGAGAGCCGTGCTGTGGAGCCAGAGACGACGAGATGGTGGTGTATAGGATGCTAAGGGGCGCCAGAGTCCACTCCAGCTACACCCAACTCAGAGATCAGGAGGCACTGCCGGAGAAGGTAAGTGCCACACAAGATCCAACAAATATATACTTTTAGTGGATCCTGTATGGTGCCATCACATAGTCAGGGTTTCGTCTCATACAGGTGTGAGTTTGGGTGATATTATTAAGGGAGTAGTGCAGTGTTGGTAATTCTGGAGCAAATGATTCCTCTTAGCTCTTCCAGGCAACACATTACCATTAATTTTGCTTATCTTGTCCTGTTTCCTGGTATGCTTTGGAGGAATAAAGGTGCTCTAATGTACCCAAAGTGCACTACCCACTTAAACTACTACTTCAAGGGAATAAAAAGGCTCTTCGTCGCTCACTTCGTATTGCAAAGTCATACGAATTGAACGACAAAGTCTTTTCCTCGAAGAAGTAGTTTGATAATACCACCCTGAGAATGTGGGAGTATTGTTCGGCTTTGAATAGATACATTAAAACAACATACTAAATTATATAAACTTCTTGTATAGTATTGTCGTTGAAGACTGGGCAGGAAAAACCATGAGAAGATGTTACCAAAAGTTCATAGACCCTCACCCCCCCATCCCGCCCACATAGATCCTAGTAAGTAAGTGAGTTCTTTGTACTGTTTACCCTCAGCAGGTCATGATCCTCGTGATGTTCTTCTCGTATAATTTCAGCCAAAACGAAATGAGATGAACTGCAATCCTCAGCTGTCCAACGTTTTGAAGGGTTTATTCATAATGTTTGATTTTTCTCGCAAAGATGAATAATTGTTTTTGCTTTAATACTAATAATAACGATGATAATTATAGATGTTGTTGTTTTGTTGTTCTTCTTCATCTTATTATTATTATTATTATTGTTATTATTATTATTATTATTATTATTGTTATTGCTAATATTGTTATTATTGTTATTATAATTACGCTCAGTTAGAGAGACACTTAAAGCCAAGGGCAGCAGCCATCGTCACGGCATGCATGATATCATAAACAAAGCCAATTACTGTCAAGATATCACTACACACACACACTCTCTCTCTCTCTCTCTCTCTCTCTCTCTCTCTCTCTCTCTCTCTCTCTCTCTCTCTCTCATACACACTGTAATACATACACACATCCTAACAGAGAGACAGCAACACACACACTTTCTCTCTCTCTCATCAGCACTAATCAACAAGAACATCTCTCCTTGTCATACATAATTAATTTGACGAACCCTAGAGTTGAATTCCTCTTACTCCTGCTACTTCTCCTTCCTTCCTTCCTTTCCAACTTTCTTTCCTGCCTTCCTTCCTTTCCTTCCTTCCTTCCTTCCTTCCTTCCTTCCTTCCTTCCTTCCTTCCTTTCTTTCTTTCTCTTCCTTGTTTGCTTGTCTGTTTTGCTTGCTTGCTTCCTTCGTCCCTTTTATTCACCTCTTCCTTTTTCTTCATTCTTTCTCTTTCCACCAAACAAACACCACTACCACAACCACCACTACCACTACTGCTACCGCTACCAACACCACCACCACTACTACTACCACTACCAACATCACCACCACTACCACTACTGCTACCACTACCAACACCACCACCACCACCACCACCACCACTACCACTACCACTACTACTACCACCACCACTACCATCACCACCACCACCACTACCACTACCAACACCAACACCACCACCACCACCACTACCACTACTACCAACACCACCACTACCACCACTACTACCACTACCATCACCACCACCACCACTACTACCAACACCACCACTACCACCACTACCACCACTACCATCACCACCACCACCACTACCACTACCAACACCAACACCACTACTACCACCACCACTACCACTACCACCATCACCACCACTACCACCATCTCCACTTCAGCCACAATCATTTCTTCTCTCAAGTACCACCATATTCATCTCCTCTCATCCCTTCCTTCCTTTCTCTTACTTTCGTTGTTTCTCTTATGTATCACATTCTATAAACTAGCAAGCCCCACAGGAGAGAGAGAGAGAGAGAGAGAGAGAGAGAGAGGAGAGAGAGAGAGAGAGAGAGAGAGGAGAGAGAGAGAGAGACTACTGAATGGGTGGACAGTGAGCCTACCCCAAAAGTCTAGTTGTCTTTTATGTACTATACATGAAAGTATATAATTTTTGTACTTGACATTAGAATATACTGCCACATCACATACTATTATGCTGGCTTTACTGCAGTCTCTCTCTCTCTCTCTCTCTCTCTTCTCTCTCTCGTCTCTCTCTCTCTCTCTCTCTCTCTCTCTCTCTCTCTCTCTCTCTCTCTCTCTCTCCTCTCTCTCTCTCTCTCTCTCTCTCTTCTCTCTCTCTCTCTCTCTCTCTCTCTCTCTCTCTCTCTCCTCTCTCTCTCTCCTCTCTCTCTCTGTTTTCCTGGATCTGCACTCCCAACTTCTTCCTCCCTACCTCACCCCTACAACTCACTCTCACCAACCTTCTTCCTTCCCCCACCTATACTATACCTCTCCAATTTCCCTTTCAGACCCCCAACCAACCATCCCTACCACTCTCCAACTCAACCCTCCTCCTCCTCCTACCTCTCCAACTTCCCTCCAGACCCTCTCTCTCTCTCCGCCTCTTCCTCCTATCTCTCCAACTTCCCCCAGACCCCCTCCCCGCCCTTCCCAATCTCTTATCTCTCTCTCCGCCTGACCGTATTTGTGTAGCGTAATGTAAATAAACTTTTAGATAAGGCCTCGGGGTTACTCAAGCGTCTACTTCCTATTGGGGTAATGTAACCGTGTGTGTGTATCTACCAGGTCGACTTATCTCACTCACTCAACTTACACGACCCCTTGTTAATTTTTGGATCTTCTGCCCGCCCCTTCCTCCTACCGTATTTCCCCTCCATCCATGTGTGTGTGTGAGTGTGTGTGTGTCACCAGGAAATTCTTTTTGTTGTCGTTTTCTGTATTGATGTAGAATCTGTTGTAAGTGAACCGGAGGGCTACTGATTCCTCCAAACTATGCCAACAAATAATAGACTAGATTAATTAACTCATAACTACATATACGAATTGAAAAGGGCCTGTTTTGTTGTCGCGTTCTTTGCGTGGAGGATTCAGCCTTAATATTTACCCACAGCAGATTACATCCTTGAATCCCCGTACCGAGAAAAAGTCTACGGTTTTTATCGATAGTAAAATCAATGAAGAGGCAAGTGACCCCGTGTAGGCGACAGGTATATTATTATATATATATATTTAAAAAAAAAAAAAAAAAAATCTACCTTTTCAGTCCAACTCAACTCACACTCAACCACAGGACAAAGACAAAATTTCCTTTATTTTTAGACTTTCTTACTATGATATTGAGATTATGATCTGTTTTCTAGAAGTAGTGCAAAGTTGGGTGGCACACGCATAGATATATCTACGTTAACCATGAGCCGTTGAAAATTTGATAAATATTAATGTTGCTTCGCTCACAATATTTTTTTAGACTACAGTATTTTGATACGCTTTGAAATTTGGAATATTAATATTTTTAGAGGCAGTGCAAAGTCGGATCTCTCACCGAAGAGCCGTTGAAAATGTGATAAATATTAATAATGGAGCTTCTCATATTCCTTCCTTCCTTCACCCACCACTCCATTATTAAACCAATTTCCACTTGCCTGTCTGAGCACTCTTCCTCTTGGGCTTGTATCCATCCAGTCAGCTCTCTCTCTCTCTCTCTCTCTCTCTCATCTCTCTCTCTCTCTCTCTTCATGTTCTTTCATCTTCTCTTATCTCCCATCCCCTTATACTGTATCTCTCTCTCTCTCTCTCTCTCTCTCTCTCTCTCTCTCTCTCTCTCTCTCTCTCTCTCTCTCTCTCTCTCTCTCTCCAAGTTAAAATGGCATCTCTCTCTCTCTCCAAGTTAAAATAGCATCCTTTTCATCGACTGCCAGGGGTGTAATTAAGGAAGTCCAATGGAAAAACCTTACAGACTTCCGCTTCCCCCAAACAATGACGGAGAAACATGCAGCCAACCCCAATGCTCCCACCACCCCAAGCCTCTTTTTTTCCTGTCGCAGTTTGGAAGTTTGGAGGAACCAGTAGTAGCCTCCAACAGGGAAAGAGAAGGACCATTTTACACACTCAACGATTTGCCTCAGTTCTTTTGTCAGCCCGAAAAAAAAAAAAAAAAAAAAAAACAGAAAGAGAGAGAGAAAAAACAATGGCTGCAATTATCATAAACATTATCCACTATAACACGCTTGTAATAATTATTATGTTCCTTCATTCTCCTCGCGTTTTATTGCAGTCATTACGTGCCAACATACATATATTATATACATTTTTTTTTTTTTTTTTTTTTATTGATGTTTTTTTTGTCTTTCAAATATTTATCAGAGTTTCAGAAGGAAGGAACAAAAGTTAATAGGCACGTAACCCAACCACCACGTTTTCTTTTGTTTTGGTCTGTTTTTGTTTTTTGTATGTTTTTGTTTTGTTTTTTGTGTGGGGGGGGGGGATTGGGAGTGAAATAGGGGGCTCCTGGCTCCTCCAAACTCAGCTACGCCACAGATAAACTACTTAATTAAGGAACCCTGTGATGTAGTCAGAAAAGTGGAGATATATACATGAGTCCTTCAAATATGCCACGAAACACACACACACACACACACACACACACACACACACACACATGGAAGGGTTTTTTTGTTTCGTGGCATGATCTGGAGGAATCAGAAGCCTCCAATTTTCATCCATAATCATAGGATCCTTTAGGAGGGAGGGAGGTACGCTCTTGTGGTCAACTTGGGGGAGTAAGGTGATTCCTCCAAACTACTCCACGCAACAGAAAACCAATTAAAACACCGAGGTACTAATCTGTTTCGTGGCTTGGCTCGGAGGAATCAGTAGCACTCCATGAAGGCTGAAAAGAACAAATAAAGGCCTTGAACTGGTGGTGGTGGAGATGGAGTGTAGTGAGACCATAGCACCTCCCCTGGGACGAGAGAGAGAGAGAGAGAGAGAGAGAGAGAGTAAAAGAGAGATAGAGAGAGTGTAAAAGTGTGATAGAATAAGAGAGAGAGAGAGAGTAAAAGAGAGATAGAGTGTAAAAGTGTGATAGAATAAGAGAGAGAGAGAGAGAGAGAGAGAGAGATGAGAGAGAGAGAGAGAGAGAGAGAGAGAGTGTAAAAGTGTGATAGAATAAGAGAGAGAGAGAGAGAGAGAGAGAGAGAGAGAGAGAGAGAGAGAGAGAGATAGTAAAAGAGAGATAGAGAGAGTGTAAAAGTGTGATAAAATTATGAGAGAGAGAGAGAGAGAGGGGGGGGGGGTAGGGGTATAGAGAGGGAAAGGAAGGAGGAGAAGATGGTTGCCAGGGAGGAGGCAGGAAGCGGAAGAGACGGAGAGAAGGAGAGGAAGGAAGAAATGAAGGAAAGAAGGGAGAATAAAGGAAGGGAGGAAACGAAAATAAAGAAACAGCAAAGGAGGAGAGAGAGAGAGAGAGAGAGAGAGAGAGAGAGAGAGAGAGAGAGAGAGAGGGAGTAAATGAAGGAGGGAAGGAAGAAATGAAAGAAGGGGTGAAGCAGAGGAAGAGAAAAAGAAGAATGGAGGAAGGAGGAAGAAGGAGGAGATATGAAAGTGAAGAGGGGGAGGAAGAAGAGGAAAGGAAATAAGGGCGAAGGAGGAAAGATATTGGAGAGAAGTTAATTATTCGAGGAGAGAGAGAGAGAGAGAGAGAGAGAGAGAGAGAGAGAGAGAGAGGAGAGAGAGAGAGTGTGTGTAATAGTGTGTGTGAGAGAGAGAGAGAGAGCGTAGAGTGTGATCGAATAAGAGAGAGAGAGAGAGAGAGAGAGAGAGAGAGAGAGAGAGAGAGTGACATCACAATACACTGAGAGAGAAAAAAGCAAAGAAATAAAAATAATGTACCACCACCAATATAAGAGTTAATATTTTGGTCACCAAGTACAGTATGTAAATGAAGATTATACTCACTAGATGGCTCTCACTCACTCAC